>JAUMGZ010194140.1:0-38857 GCA_032359645.1 Pododesmus macrochisma | reverse complement strand
GTTTATGTCTACTATCCTTTTTTCTCCTCAAGAATTCTAATATTGATTGAGTTAATTTGATTACTGTTCATTATTAATTCCTTCACAGAATGAAATGATTACTTTGTGTTCTTGTTATGGTTGTATTACCTGGTACGTTTTTTACTTGTCTTGTATATGTAAACCTGGTTGTTTGGCGATGTGGTTGTATTAAATTCATTTAATTTCAAAGAAGTTCCAATTGTACTTGGGTCAAAATATAAGTTAGTTTATTGCTCAAACACAATTTGGCCAAGAAAAATATGTGCAACTGCAAAGTGTTTTTTTTTATTCAATTTTTGTTGAAATTGTTCTTCATTTTTAGTGATTCTTTTTTTTACATTTCAATTGCTCTATTTAAGATATATCTTTTCTTTTATATATTTTTGGTGGTTAAGTAAAAATATTTATATTGTAACATGTGTTATTGTTTTGTCCTGTTATTTAAGCAAAAGAAGTTTTTTCTTAATCACTGCATTGCTTAACTTATATTGGAGCACGCAAAGAATGGGTGTCTTCGTGTAAAAGTTCATACCACTAGATTGTTGTGTACCCTTGAACAAGTTTAAGTTCTTGTATCCAAACTGAATTTTCGTGTATTAGGGACTTTAAAAACCCAATATAAGTAGAATCGTCAGAACAAAGGACACTGACAAACCAACAACAGCCACATCCAACAATTCAACACCAGAATAAAAAGAAGGTAAAGTGGCTCATTGGGAGAGCGTTTGATTCGCGCTCCGGTAGGCGGGGTTCGAATCTAGGCCGCGTCACACCTAAGACGTTAAAATTAGATAATCTTCTCGTTCCCTGCTAAACACTCAGTATTTATGGGTAGGAAAAGGGCTGATCGGTTAAGTGTCATGATAATGTGACTTAGTGAAGTATCATGTCAATGTGCGTGCTATTTCAGCCAGACTGCACTATGAAATCGCCATCAGTGCAACACCGTCTCGATATGACCTATAGACATGAGTTGAAGGGACGTTAAACCCCAATTAAAACAAACAAAAAGCATTGAAAAAACGTCACAAAACACTACGAAGACCATACTAGCTATTCGTACCCACCGATGGATGTTCATCCACCACGAAATCAGATGGTGTGGTTGAACCTATTGACAAGCCCTGATATCCCACTTCCAAACAAGACAAGAAGTCAAAGTTGAAATTTCGATATTTAAATCAAGAAATTTCTTACTTTTAACAGGAACTTCCATTGAATAAAATTCAAATATTATTAAGATTAAAAGTCAATAATTTGAAAGAAAGAAAGAAAAGGGAAAAATTACTAGATTAAGAGTTATAATTTTGACATTTCCTTTTCAAGATTAATAATGAAAAAATTAGGAAAAAAGGAAAGTAAAAAATATAGTAGCATTTTAAAGTAAAAATATTGAGAATTTTAGCATTGACGCTGTTAAAAGTCAAACTTTTAGTGTTTTATTAAAAGTTAAAATTTTGCATTTGAGGGTTGTAAATCTTACTTTTTCAAACAATAGAAGTTAAAAGTTGGCAAATATAAAATCTGTGTGTTTTTTATCCTTGATTTAAAGAGAATGTTGATTTTTTTTTTTTTTTTGAATACTCCTCTGTCGTGACAACTTTTCTGAATTAATAAATACCACGTGGTTTATGTTAACCCTTATGGAACCCCGTGTATCAAATGTGTGACAACATTTCTGCGCGGTAAGTCTGCGCATTATTTCACCTCATTTACAGCAAGAAAAGCAATGGCGGACGCATGGACTCCTGACTTCAGCTCCAAATTATAAGAATTGAGCAGTTTCCACAACAAATCAGCTTCAAAGTAATTATGCTTTACTTTCTTTCTACTTATATGTCATTCGCGCGCTGTTGATGTAAATATTTTTATTGGCGTCTTCACTAAAATTTGACAACAATGCGTTTTTCACAACAAAGAAAAATTACCGGCGACTTGGCGTCGGGTCGCTGAAAACGGCTCAGTGGGGTTAGCGTGACCCATGTTCAACATTTAGTACCAACTCCTAACATAATGTAAAGAACTTAGATGAACATTTTACATAATTTTACATATTTTCGTAATGTTAAAATCCGAGTTCACGACGTAGTTCGCATTCCAATTAAAAATCTAATTATGCGTTGCAGGTGCGCACTTGGTGGCGGGCTGTAAGTCGTGCTGCTGTGACGACATATGTACAACTGTTGCACGCAATCTGCATTCTGTCGTTTATGAACATTTAATATGAAACGTTAACATTACATTTCGAACTATTATATTCAGTTATATATATATATATTCTTTAAACATTCATAGTTATATAATCAATTTGGGAGCACGCCATTGGCATATAACGCACGCCTGCTGCTTTGTCGACAGAGTTGGGGAGAGCTGTTTGTGATAATCAATGTTAATGTATTAGTATGTAAAGAAAATATCAAATCACTTTACTCGCTGATGACTTATATTTGAGACAAAAGAGTTTATTATGGTGTATGTTGTTTTGTGGCGGGCACAATTTTATTGAGCTTGTGAGTCCTGGCCATTTTTTTGTTAAACTTTGTTTATATCCGACAATGTTCTAAGATCAGTTTACATGAATTTTGTTTCAACATGCACTGTTAGAGTGGTCAAGAGCTCTATGCTTATTTAATAGAGGCTTTGCACGGTCACCCTAAACTGGCGATTTAAAGGGCTTTTGGACAAAATTTGTGGAGGGCAACTTACGAGTGCTGACTATATAATCTTACTTAATTTGACCATATTCACACAATACCTACGGATTCAAATACAAATAAAATACTTTTTCGTTAACAACATTGTAAAGCATGATTTTTATTCTTTCCAAATATATTAATTTAATGAAATTCTGTGAATGAATAACTGATTTATCACACAGTTTCTACACCCTGTTTTTCCACTATATAATATGATTAAAAAATTAAGCTTGTCTTCCAACATGGCAGACCGGTGCATCACATGCAATGCCTCTATTGGTTAAGTTCACTTTGTTAACATGATTTACTGGTAGTTTCTATATCTGGAATGTTGCTATACGATCTGTACTAAAACGGTAACCATTTCTCGTCGTGTAACATTTTCATGCATTTGGAATGCACTTCCAACATTTCATCTGAACATTTCCCTGTTGATGATAGCTAGTTTAGATAATGTCATTTTGTGCAACAATTTTGGCTTTATCCATTTAGCCTAGTAATTCCTTAAAAAAATAATAAAATTGTTATTCGTTCAGTCTAAAAATTCATTTTCTAAATTCACCATTTGATCTGGTACTGAGTATTTATCTGCATACTTGTGTAGGTTACAAACCACCTTTTATTGCGGTAATGGGAGACAACTCCGGAAGTCATACATCTAGTATAGATTTTTTCATAATAAATGCCCAAATGTCTAAATTTAAATAACAAGTTTATGAAGTTTGGTCTCATTGTTTTACTTAATATTTGATCAGTTATATATTGGACCAATTTGATACCAAGATTGAGGTGTGTTCTTTTATATTCATGTTGTCTTTAAGTATCTCGCAAGTAAGGTTTCTTGAAGACGAACTAAGTTATATCTTAACGAATTCAAGATGTTTGGTCAACATATATATTTTTCGATTGCTATGATTATTATATTTATATATGCATACATATTCACACGTTCAACTTTTTAAACCAAATAAGGGTCCGCGAGTGAATTCTGTTTCGCTTTACTCTTCACATTATGTAACGTGTTGTACCACTATATAATGAACACCACACAAATTTCACCTTGCTTGTGTATGGAGGGGAAGATCTTGCTACAGTTGTAAACAATGTTTGTACATCAATAGATTGATTGAAGTTCTTCTTTTTGCTTACAAACTTTTTCTCTTTATTTTCAGAAGAAAAAGCATTGTTCTATATAAACATCATCAATTCATCGAGTGTAAAGACTAGATTGTCAAGATGAATTACCAGAAATATTATTCCAACCAGATCCATTCCAGTTCTCTTCTGTGCCAGTTAGCGCAGTTGTGGAAAACTCAAACATTATGTGATGCCGTTATAAAAACTGGCAATATCAACACCAAGGTGACTATTTCATATTTATCCAAAGACTTTGTCAAGTATTAAATTGAGAAAGCATGGTCCTGTTTTTAACGGAAAAATGGTGCCCTATGTGAAATTTATAATTCATCAAAATGGTAGGCATACTTGCCAACAATGAAATCCTGAAATGGGGTAGACTTGTAAAAATCATCAGGGAGATTAAATGTTTTAGTAAGAATTATAGGAAAAAGAGAATTTTCATTGGGGATATGATGTGTCAATTGTCAAGAACTTAAGTCTAAAAATAGGGAGTCTCACTATTATTGGTGAATACTAGACAGGAATGGACAGGTTGTTTATTAAAGACCAAAGTAAATACGATACATAACGTTTGCCTAACTTTAAATTTATCATTAAATGAAAATTCTTCTTGAAGAATTAGAATACGTGTCTGAAGACTTGATCTTTCTTAATTTGTAAGTAAAATGAAGTAAATCATCTAAACTTGCTGTATTTTAACTACTTAACTATAAAGCAAATATAAACATTTTTGTATTTTTTTTATAGGCACATAGACTAGTGTTAGTCGCTGCCTGCCCAATGCTTCAATCAATGGACAATGCTGCCATAGGATCCCACCTTGAAGTGCGCTTGGCATCAGAGATAAGACAGGAGTCCGTGAACACATTTCTGCAATACTTGTATGAAGGATTCTTCTTACTGACGGAAGATAATTGCAGAGACATTGAAAAAATAGCCCGGTTGTTGCAAGTGGACAGTGTCATCAAGTGTTGTGCAGACTTTTTCAAAACCTTGCATGAAAAAACAGGCTTGCCTGTTTATAATTCGGGACAATACAAGTATACAAATTATGATATGTTAGAATTCCGTCATATGCGGGTGTCGGGCATGCAAAAGTCAATGCATGAAACCGCCAACAAAAGAGCTTCAGAATTCCAACCACAAAGTCCAGGTAACAAACGCCAAAGAACTCATAGACCTGGAAGTCCATCAAATGACTCTCATTATACGTCCGATGGTCATAGATCTAGTCAGTCGTCCGAACTCTGGGACAGGGTCCCTAGACTAGGGTTAGGAATGTCTTCACATGGTGCTACTGGACGAAGAGTCCAGCCAGGTGTAATTGAAATAATGGAAGACAGTTTAGAATTAGTAAACACAGAACCGGTAGAAAAAGACGCTTCAGGGCGGCCTTTGGATTCTAGGCCTCCAGTACAAAAATCTGTGTCTATATCTGTAGCAAGTAAAGTGACAGGAGGTGATCCGGAACTACAAATTATCGATGTTGGGTCACACGGCAGATCATCTCACACAACTACCTCGTCAGCATTAATGGCCCGCCCACATCCTCATCCTCGTATATCAACAGATCATCAAAATAACATGTATTTATCCACATCACCGAATCCATCATCGCGCAATGACATTCCATCAGTTTCAACTACACATCACACAGCCGATGCAACAAACTTACCGTCGCCAAGAACTGAACATCAAAGGCAATCGGCTGTAGAAAGACAATCAAATAATCAGTTCCCTGGACTTGATCTTGACTTTACTAAGCCTAAACCAGTTGTACCAGTTGAAATGCATGCTAGTCCAATGGTTAATGCTGCAAATAGGATCTCATCATCATCGTCTTCATTCTCTCCATCTATTCAGTCAGCACCTAAGCCATTTGCAGCGGGTAGTGCATCACAAGGCTCCATGTTGACCCCCTCAAACATTCCATCATCTTCACCATCCAGTATGCCTCCTTCACAATCTGAATCAACACCCATGCCAGAGTTGTCTCTCTTTGGTATGAATGCCTCACAAAGTGGAAAATCCAGTCGACCACAACCAGGTCCCTCTAGCAGATCTGATAGTTTAGAGAGATCTATGTCCCTCGAGAGGCCAAAAGTAGAAAGGTTTGCATAAAAGTTTATTTCTTTAGTAATACCGCAATACATTTGGACAACAATGATGATCACTCTGGTGTTTAGTTTAACTTACCAAATTTTGAAATTTGTCATGCCTGTTCCTTAATTTGAAATGATGTACAAAACAACATGGGTTATACAAGTAAATTCTACACTGCCTTACTCATGTTACTGTGCTGAATTCTTATAGCACTAAATATTTAGAAAATTTATTATGAAATTTCTAATTTCTAATCTTTAGTGTCAAAATCTTTGTTTTCATTTAAAAACCAGGAAAATTTGTTATATAAGAGAATTGTTTTATTTCCAGTGGTACGCCAGGCTCTACTTCACCTGAGGGTACAGCACCAGATATCAGTATTGTCAAAATAGAATCCACCATTAAGGATGGAGAAACTGGGGGTTTAGACATGTTTGTCGATGCCCCAGATGATGGAGGTACACGTCATCCACATGGCATGGATGACATGGGTGACCAATATGAAGGCAGCGACTATGACGTGGAAGAACCGCCGGGAGAAATGGAAGGATCAAATGAAGGCAGCAACTTAAGTGGAGATCAAAATAACTCTTGGTACTTGAACACAATGAAAGGTAGGTTGACTTTCTTTAAACATCAATACATTTGAGATTGTTAGAAAATTCTGTCGTTAAATAATTGCATGTAAAAAGGGCAGTGAACTGGTTAATTGTGTCGCTAGAAAGGTACAAGAATAGGTTGGTTTAATGGTAGAAGAAAAGATTAAGGCATACGATTTTGTGAACTTATAGACAATCTTGCAAAATGAAGTATAACATAACTTTTTACAAATGAATAGTGGGTAAATATTTCCAACAATTATAAGGCCAAAAATATGTGTTTTAATTTGGGTTACTTTAGCAAAAAAGTGGCATTATTGTAAAGTATTATGAATTTGATTTGCCGATATTAAATCACTGTCTTTGTTACTTGTAACAAACCACCGAGTTCTCTAAACAATCTCAAAATCACTTGTGATAATTTGTGTACATAGCAAATATCTTCTATGAAATATGAAAATGAACTTTTACAGTTACATCATTTCTAGTTAGAGGACAATTTCAGTATATACCATATCAGTTTGTTGTATTGGAAATTTAATTCAAACCTTTTAAAAAAACAAATCAATGAAGAATATGGATGTCTTATTATTGTGTGAGCATACAGTCTTATGAGTAAGGGGGAGTAACTCTATTGAAGTTGGACAGTTTCATTACACTCATTTGAAATCTATTTGTACACAAATTGTTGCAATTGAAGAACAATTAAGAAACAATGAAATGTCCAGTTTCTTGTTTTAACTGAAATTCAAACAATAAATTTGAGAGTTTTATAAAGTATACATTTTATTCAGTTAATACAAGAAAATCGGATATTTTGTTGTTTCAAAAATCTTTGTCGTCCTCGATAAAATACATTCTGCAGACAGTATCAAGTCAAACCATAAGAAACGACTTGCTTTTGGTAAAATGAGAAGTTTTAAGAAACACTATAAAGAAAGTTTCAAATTGTGCGAATAACAGTAAGATGTTCAAAATGACAATTTGCTGTAAAATGAATAAAATCAAAGTGTAGATAAAAGCATGTTTTTTTGTGTGGAGGTTGGCAACCATTGTCTGTAGAAATAAATTATCAGGATTTGATAGACAAAGATGATGTCTAACTTCGTTTGAATATATTCAAAATTTTAAATAGATTTTATTCTAAATGATTTTTTTTACATGAACAAATATGAGATATTTACAATGAGTTCTAAACTGCAAAAAGATAATAATAATTTGAATGAAACTTATTTGCAATTAAAAAAATAAGTAACATCTGAACCAAGTTAGACAAATCAGCCTTTCTCTTCTATGTCATAAAACGATGGCATATACAAGGGACTTCTATGTGTTGTTACCTGTGAGGTCGTTGTATAAGCTGTTGTTCAAGGTATGAGAGAAGATTCTTTCTGACAAGACGCTAATGCAGGGAAATCAATTGAGCATTTGTATTGATTTTCTTGTGAAGATTTGTCAGAAAGAAATTTTCATCATACATATTCAAAGAAAAATAATGATATTATCAAACAGCCTAGAAATAATGATAAAAGAAATTCAGGGGAAATTTGTTTATTTCCAATCTTATTACATTTTCAATCAAGGCTGGTTGATGATAAAAGAAATTGAGAGGCATGAATTTATGTTTTTGTTATTTTTCACAAAGAATGCACATTTTTGTATTCGGAGTGACTCTTGCAATTATTTTTGTTAAACGCTGTTTGCTGTGGTGACAATATTGGAAAATATGTAAATTGAGATCAATTTTATCATTTTATGAAGCTGACAGTTTTTAGAATTTTTACTTTTAAAAAAAGTTTTTTGTTTACTATTGGTTTATATTACTTGTCACCATAGTTCCACACGCTTACACATATTATGATTTATCACACCATACTCTACATGCTAGCTCTATGACCATGGAATTAAAAAAAAAGAATTAGTATTTTTGAACCTAACAAGTTCTTTAAAATGATTAGAACTCAATAACAATTACAAATTGATGTAACAAGTAGAAGATTAAAGTTTTGCTTTGATGTAAACATATGTATAAGAGTAATTGAAAAATCAATAAAGAATGTAATTGAGATTATTATGTTATTATAAGTGATATAACTTATACTTTGTCCATGGTCATATGAACTGCAAACATCAAACGAATGCTGATATCAACAGGAAGAACTGCTTTTCTGCATTGTAAAGAAAGGTCTATGTGTTTGAATAGTATATCATTATTGTAAGAATTTTTGCAAAAATATGAAATTACATCAACAAAATTTTTGTATGAAAGAAACATGAAAAATTCAATTTGTATGAAATGATCACAAATTCAATGCAACAAAAACTTTTCAGTTAACCATATTCAAGAAATTCAGGTTGAATTATTCAACATGCTTAATGACAGTCCTCTATCTAGATCTCGAAATTAAGTCTTGCTTCAATTCTTCAGTTACATCTTAATTGTTTTAATGACAAAAATAAGAAATCTTAAAAGTTGCTTAAACTTATATGAAATTTGTAAGCTTGAAAAGATTTGACATCTTATTTAGGTTCCTTATAAAACATTCAAAATTAGAAAAAATGTCAGCATCAGACTTTAAGAAACTTTATAATTACATTGTAAATGCAGAAGAGCAGACGACCAGCGCTACATGACAGACTGGAGGTAGGTTAAACTTGATACACAAACATACTGCATGCTTATAGCAGGTCATCCTGGGGTAGAACAAGACATGTGATTGTAATGAAAACAACTTGATTAATATTATAAAACTCTTCAATGCTGTCTTGCTCTGCCTTGAGATGGAAGTATGACCTGCACTAAAAATTTCATTGATATTAGCTGAATCATATTAATTGGTTTGAATGTACATAAATTACCTTATGGTCTGTTAGGTTTGTGGAAATTTTAAAAAGTTTTCGATCTCACCTCTAAGATAATGTAGGTCAGGTGACATAATCGTTAGAATCACCCATGACAGATTTGGTTGATAAGACACTTGGATAAATTCTCTAATTACTACACATAGTGTTAGGTACAATCAAATATGATTCATCTAATTGATTGTAATGATGTATGTATCTGGTCGACCCGACCACAAGGAAAACTGGCATGTTTTCAACATGTCCTGGACGATGGGAATTGTAACAAATGGTTTTTGTCCGTGTTCTGCAGTGGAAGTATGTTCTCTTGAGTTGTTTTTGTGTTGATGGTTTTTGGTACCACTGAACATTGATGTTCTGTTGGGTTTTCTTATTTAAACAAAATGAAGATGGTTTTCCAGCATTAAACATTAGTTTATATGGAACTTAGGGGACAAAATCTTGTTGGGCATTCAATGCCCTTGTTTACATTGAGTGTCAACTCTATCGTGTTGTAAAGCACTAACATTTAAAATACTTGGTACAGTTATATAAACTATAAAAGTGATTATGCAAAAGCGTAAACAACTTATAACTGCAGTTAGAAGATATCCCGCAAATGAGTTGAAGATACTAAATAATGCTCACATATCGTAACTGAATTGAATAAAAAGCTACTGGCTTGGGTGTTGATAAAATGAAATGAAGGAAAAACGACTGGTTTGGGTGTTGATAAAATGAAAATGAAATGAAGGAAAATCGATGGTTTGAGTGTTGGGAAGTTATCTTTGTTTTACTTGAAATAACGAAATAATTGTTGGTTTAAAAGTAAATTAAATGTCTATTTGTGTAGATAACTGTAATAGGTACTATTTGTACAGTTTCTTGATATTAATGCTGGGTATCAGCTAATGTGTGATTCTTATCATCTTGTTCTAACAAAGAAAATACTTGTGAACCAAAATATACAGAAAACCATTTAAACAGAACATGGTAACAGTCATTCTTGTATCATGTTGTAGGATGTGGTGCTTCAAACATGGTGTCAGAACAGCGAATTTATTCGGAACGATTTATTTCTGCTGGGAAACATCAATTTGTAATGGATCATGGTACTACTACTAATGATATGCAACTAGGAGATTCTCAAAATTATTTGAACCCACAAACTGTAGAAGATCATCGCAAGATGTTCAGGGGTCAGGTTTTCCGATGTTCTGATATAGAAAATGTAGATGTAAATATTGTTTCGGACATTCAGAGACAGTCGATGTCTTGCCCTAATTTTGCATGGAAACTTGCAAGATATTTTTTTTCTGATGAAGAAACCTATGATCGCAACTGTTATGGAAGAAGAGGCAAAAAACCTTTGAACCAAAGGAAACTAAATAAAATTAAAGAGTTTGTGTTTGAATTCTATAGAGCATCTAATGAACAGGTTCAGGCCAATGTTTGGCAGGAATGTACCAAAGCAATTGATAAAGGCATGAGAAATGTTCAAAATGGTCACTATAGCAACAAATTAAAAGAGTTGAAGAACAGTTTCTAGTAGATACTGCAAATGTGATGGATTTGAATAAAGTTGAATGTTACAAAGATTAGCTATGTCTGTTAAAGATCAGTGATTAAACAAGTGTTTACTTTTTTGGTACATGTACATCTGTGGATAATTGTATTGAACTGAGATTTCGATTCAAAAATATTTGATATCTGTATCGTCATTATTGGTCTCTTGAGCAAATTTACTCCTGATTTTTGGATAATTGTCATGAAGAAAGTTAATCATATGATTGTTAGCATTTTGATTGCAATAAATATATTGACCACGGTATGAAATGTCGACATTAGAGG
This sequence comes from Pododesmus macrochisma, assembly GCA_032359645.1. NCBI lineage: Eukaryota > Metazoa > Mollusca > Bivalvia > Pectinida > Anomiidae > Pododesmus > Pododesmus macrochisma. The sequence goes on along the minus strand of JAUMGZ010194140.1, from coordinate 27,606 downwards.
TCACTGATTTTGTGCAATGTTTGTTCCTGGGTCCTTGTGGTACATTGGTGATCAGTGTAATCTACTTGACATTCTATGTACAAATAAAGCTAAACAAACCTTGCACAGTTTCCACAATGACAGTCTGTATTTTTGGTTTGGTAGTTGAGAAACTGACAATTCTTGTTTGTGTATTTTTAGGGCTGGATAGTGCTTTGGAAGCACCACAATTGTGTGTTTCAGCTGCTGATCTACCAAACCACTCTCGCTGTCATTCAGAGAAGATTGTCTTCCCAAACATTTTTGCTTGTGACGTTTGTTGTAAATTATTTGACGATAAACTGAGCATTGAGCTGCATAAGATAGAAAAACATTCTGAGATATTTGTCGCTATTTGTGAACTGTGTCAAAAAGGTTTTAAATCTATGTATGGCTATACTTCTCATAGGAAGACGGTGCATGCTACTCCAGAAGATTCTTCTGTGAGTTGTCCAACTTGTGGCAAATTGTTTGCTAACGAATCTAAACTCAAAATACATAAAAGATGTCATTCTACAGAGCGGCCATTTATATGTGTCAAGTGTGGAAAGGCATACAAACATAAGAAGGATTTGAATAGTCATTTGTTACAACACTGATATTGTCTGATACTATTGCCTAGTCAAATGAAAATTCTGTCCTTTTGATGAAGATTTTGTTTGCCGTTTATCAGTATTTAAACAGTGTATATTTAAACTTGTGGTTGAGGGAACTAATTGTATGTTTGAACTTTCACGAGTTGCCATTGATTTTTGGCATATGGAGACCAAGATACATGTCTTGTGATGCAATGCAGGTGTATGCCACTATGCTATAATAACAAGGTCAATTGTAGTAAAGTAAAATACAATACTGTTGATGTTTTGTTTCCTTGTCCTGGTGAAGCTGCTCTAGTGGCTGAAACATGTTGACAATAAATCATCACAGAGTTGCATCATCAGTTTATGTTTCTTTTTTGTAAAACTACAATGTATTTGATGCACAAGTAGGTATCACTTCACAACTGGCTGGTATAAAGTTTTTAGAATATAAGTCTAATTTGTGAAATCAAAAATGTTTATAAAAACTATATGAAAAGCGTTTTGTCCTTGTTCATATTTACTGTCAGGCATTTTTATATCAACATAGTGTGATATCAGTACTGCTTTATGATGTAACTTCGTATTAGTGTTTTCTACACTCCAATGCATGACTTGGCTTCTAAGGTACCTTAAACAGTCAGCTGCTAATGTTGGACACTCAGATTGATTGAGAGATTTTGTTTATCTTTGTAGAATCGGATGAACTAAAAAGAAGTGATAGTTTTAAGGGATCTTTGTCCAAAGGAAATCAGAACGTGATCACTGAATCCACAGTTATACAGACACTTTGTACATATTGTGGTCTTAGATTCTCGAATAGCAAAGACTTGGACTTGCATCGGAGACATGTACACCACATATATGGATATTGTTCTTTGTGTGACAAGGGTTTTAGGTCAAACTATGGTTTCATTCTTCATCGTAAAAAGCATGAAGAAGATTTTTTGTTGAGGTGTGAAATCTGTGGTAAAGGTATTCATAATGCAGCTCGTTTGAAATTACACATGTCCACGCACTCGGATGATCGACCATTTGTTTGTTATTTATGTGGGAAAAGTTACAAGTACAATAAAGACCTTCTCCAACATGTGTCTCAGCATCCGTCCGATCAAAGTGACATTCAAATGGACTTCCCCTAACCGAAGCCTCAGTGAATTGTGATGAAGAACTTGAAATAATTTGTACTTTGAATGCTGATCTGTACTATCTTATACTCTTTGATGCTTGTCATAAATCAGTAGTAGTCAAAAGTCCATACCTAAACTGATTGTGGGATTTTGTTTATCTTTGTAGAATCAGATGAACTAGAAAGAAGCAATAATAGTAAGGGAAATTTGTCCAAAGGAAATCAGTACCCGTTCGTAGAATCGACAATTGTACAGCCACTTTGTACATATTGTGGTCATAAATTTTCAAATATTAAAGACTTGGACTTGCATCGAAGATATGAGCACAATATTTATGGATACTGTACTCTGTGTAATAAGGGATTCAAGTCAAATTACGGCTTTAATCTTCATCGTAAAAAGCATGAGCAGGACTTTTTGTTTCATTGTGAAATCTGTGGTAAAGGTATTCAGAATGCATCGCGCCTTAAACAGCACATGTTGACTCACTCTATTGACCGTCCATATATTTGTAAGAAATGTGGAAAATCGTACAAATACAAGAACAACCTAAAGGACCATGAGGATTATCACTGTTAATATAAGTTGCAAATGTAAAATCTAATATGGTAGCAGGTTTTTAATAAAAAGGTTTTCAATTAGTTTATTATTGTTGTCATTACTATAGGGAGCTGCGTGTGATGGTTGTGGCATGTTTCATTTTATATAACGTTGTGAGAGACCATTTTTTGAGTTCAAGAATTCAGCTATTTTTGTTATAGGAGCAGTATTAAATTGCATGTACAGCATAAACTCCTCATCAAACTTTCCATTCCATCTAGCAAGATTATTCCTTTTACTTACAATAGGCTTCTGCTTCTATCTTTGTAGGGTCTGATGATCTAAGAGAAGATAACTCTATTGTAGGAAATCCGCTGTACCTGGAAATGGTCGATAAATCAAATAAAATAGAACAAGATAGATTAGAATTAATTTGTACATTCTGTGGTCATCCAGCCCTCGATATTGAAGACCTAAAAATGCATCAGAAATCTGAACATCATGTGTGTGCTTTTTGTTCTTTGTGCAATAAGGGATTTAAGTCTCAAAATGGCTTTGTGCTTCACCAGCAGCTTCACCAACAAGACAGTCTACTCCGGTGTGACATTTGTGGAAAAGGTGCTCAGAATCCCTCGCGCCTCAAAAGGCACATGTTGACTCATTCAGCAGACAAAATGTTTACATGTCCATTTTGTTTTCGAGCCTACAAACATAAATATGACATGACCAGACATATGAGAGCTTGCTTTAACTCAAAACATAATACAGACCAGAATAACTCGTGATTGTACACAACCTGTGAGATGCAAGCTTTATTGTGATGCAATGGTTTCTGTTGGGGAGTTTTATTTGTTGCAACATAATACCTGTGAGATACAAGCTTTATTGTGATGAAATGGTTTCTGTTGGGGAGTTTTATTTGTTGTGCAACATAATGTTACATTGTTGACATTTGTTTTGAAGTTTTTCATCAGTTAAAATGTGCAAAAGATTTGCTACAATAAAAAAATTAACATAACTGAATTATTATTGATTGTTGAAGTCTTTGTTTCTGCATTGCAATTGGTTTAGGGCTGAAAGCAACCATCAGTTTATTTCAGATGTTTAAGTCTTATGACCTACTTAAGAAGGATTTTAAAAGTGGTGTATTATTGTTTCTTTGTAGGATCAGCCCTTAATCAAGATATGTTGGAAAATGCATGCTACCAGGAAAATAAAACCTCTACCTCTGGACTTATATCACTTGAAAACAAACATTTGTCATATGGAGCTTTTTCAAATTCTTCTGCCTGTTGCCCATTATGTGGAGAGACTTTCTGTTCATCAGAAGACTTTAAAAGGCATTGTAGAGAAGTTCATGAGAAAGATTTTGTTGGTTTCTGTGTTGAATGTGGTAAAGGATTTCAGTCCATATCGGGATACAGAATGCATTTAAAGATGCACAGTAAAGCAGGTTGTCCCGAATGTAGTATTTGTGGGAAGCATTTCCAGAGTAATGCACACCTTTCAAAACATATGAGGAGACATTCTGAATATAAAGCATTCCAGTGTCAAAAATGTGGCAAGGCATACAAAAACAAATACTCTCTAAACATACATTTTTGTTAGAAGAGTGAATAGTGTTGCTACAGTACTGTCTACACATACTGTACTGTATCTAGTCATGGCAACGGTACTACAGTACTCTCTAAAAATACTGTACTGTATTTAGTGAGGACAATGTTACTACAGTACTCTCTAAAAATACTGTACTGTATCTAGTCATGGCAATATTACTACAGTACTCTCTAAAAATACTGAACTGTATGTACTGATGACCGCGTTAATAAAATACAATGTACATGTTAATATATACATGTAATACTCTCTAAACATTCTGTACTGTCTGTAGGAATGAGTGTTATTTAAATACTCTCTAATCATGCTGTTACTGTATGTAGTGATGATACTCTCCAAACATACTGTACTGTTACTGTATGTAGTGATTGACAATGTTATTAAAATACTCTCCAAGCATACTGTTCTGTTACTGGATGTACTGATGGCAATGTTATTTTACTACTCATATAGTTTTGATATGTTCTTCTGACATTTACTTTGTAAATGTACACTTCTGTATTTAGGGATTGGTCATGTGCTGTAAAAGTTCCTAATTTTGGTGTTTTGATATCAGTCTTGGCAACTAAATATTGAGAGTTGATTTAAGTTATAAAATGATTTTGCCTCTTGGATAGCAATGTTTTCGAGTTTGTTATATTCACAGCTAATTTCGGGTTTTCTTTTTCTTTTTTAGGCCATAGTCAGAGTATTGCTGATGATGGTAGTGGGTTTAATCCGGCTTTAGAATCTCAGTCAGCTTATTGTAGTGGTCGTTATTCTACAAATTCAAATGATGAATTTAAAGTACACTTGCTTGGTGACAGTGATCATACTAGTGGTTTTACATGTAATCTTTGTGGCCTTGCATTCCCTGATATGCATTCTATACAGAAACACAAGAACGCCCACCATCACGATATTGTAGCTATTTGTAAACTTTGTAACAAAAGTTTTCGTTCGTGGTCAGGCTATAACATGCATGTTAAAATGCATCGGTCAAGCGTTGATTGTCCAAAATGTGATGTATGTGGGAAAATCTTTCAGAGCAATGCCCACTTGTTGATTCACAAACGTTGCCATTCTTCCGTCAAAGCCTTCGCTTGTTTTAAGTGTGGTAAATCATATAAGCACAAGAAGGACCTTAATTTACATATATGTCAATTGTGATATTTATTTAATTGTCTGTGTGCATAAAGACATTTAACATTGTTTCGTATTCTTGTATCAAACTATTGGCTCTTGTAACGTGTTACATTCAGTAGACTGATGCCTAAACGTTTAGTTGACATGAACATTTAGAAGTTTTCCTGCATGGTTTATGGATTGTTCATCGACTGTCAGCCTAGTTCTGACGTTTGAAACCTATGTTATGTACAGAGAACTTAAGTCGTCTATTATTGTGTCTTTGTAGGATCATTCCTTAATCAAGACATCCTGGACAATGTATCCAACCAGACAAATGTACCCTCTACCCTCGGATTGGCTGAAAACAAAGTTCTTTCTTGTGGAACCATTTCAGAAACTTGTGCTTCTTGCCAATTATGTGGGATATTTTTTCTTTCTAAAGAGGAATTTGTAAAGCACTGTAGAGAACTTCATGAGAAAGATTTTGTTGGTTTTTGTGCTGAATGTTGTAAAGGGTTTCAGTCTGTATCCGGTTACAAGATGCATCAAAAGATGCACAACTCTGCCCGTTCCAACTGTCCAAAGTGTGACATTTGTGGAAAGTTCTTCCAGAGTAATGCACATGTTCAGATACACATGAGGAGTCACTCTAAAGATAAACCATTTGTCTGTGACAATTGTGGCAGAAGATATAAACATAAGTACTCCCTTGTCGGTCACACATGTAGTTCAAAAGACATTGAAAATTCTTTGAAAATACTTTAGAGGGTCTGTTTTCAACACTTAAAACTAAAAACGTGATGAAATTCTAAGAGTTGTGATTAGAGACAAAATAATCTAGCTCTTAAAATGTGTCATAATTAAAGACCAAGTTGTTTTTGCTGACAATACTATAAGATGAGAAATCGCAAGAAAAATAAAGTAATGATTCACCTTGTCTCATTGTAGGGAATGATTTAGAACAAAGTGTGCATCAGAATGATACACAGACCTGCCAAACCCTAACTCAAAGTCACGGCTATAAGGATACCTGTTCTCTTGCTGGCCAAACTGTGTCGTACAATTCAGTATCAGACCAAGGTTCTTTTTATTGTCGGATATGCTCTCTGTTTTTTAGTCAGTCTGATTTTACTGAGCATAATGCGGAAGTTCATCCTAGTTTTGTTGCATTTTGTGATCAGTGTTACAAAGGCTTTCACTCAATGCCCGGCTATAAGATGCACATGAAAATGCACAACTCCTCCGATTCTAACTGTCCAAAATGTGAAATTTGTGGAAAGTTCTTCCAGAGTAATGCTCACGTTCAGATACACATGCGAAGTCACTCTAAAGATAAACCATTTGCTTGTGGCAATTGTGGCAAAAGATATAAACATAAATTATCCTATGATAGTCACACTTGTAGATTAAAAAACATGGACAATTCTACTAAAAAGAGGATGAAAAGGAGAATGAAAAAGAGAAAAAGATGATGTAAAATTGGATTCTAGGACATGCCATAAGGAATCGAATGTAGATCTCTTTAATTGTATCATAAAAGATAAGTTATTGTTGACAATACTAAAATATGAAACATCGCAAGAAAAATGAAATAACGATTCACCTTATCTCATTGTAGGGTATGATTTAGAACAAACTGTGAATCAGAATAGTAGACAGACTTGCCAAGCCCTAACTCAAAGTCATGGCTATAAGGATACACAAGGATTGCACAATTCAGTTTCAGACCAAGGTTCCTTTTATTGTCGGATATGCTCATCTGTGTATTATAGTCAGTCTGATTTTAATGAACATAATATTAAAGCTCATCGTGATTTTGTTGCATTTTGTGACCAGTGTCATAAAGGCTTTCATTCGTTGCCCGGATACAAGCTGCACAAGAAGATGCACACCAAAGAAGGTTGTCCTGAATGTAGTATTTGTGGGAAACATTTCCAGAGTAATGCACACCTAACAAAACATATGAGAAGACATTCTGAATATAAAGCATTCCAGTGTCAAAAATGTGGCAAGGCATACAAGAACGAATATTCTCTCCTTGTTCATAATTGTACCAACCAGGAATGAGACATGTGAGATTTAGAAAAATTATGAACTTTCTGATTCTTGTGATAATAGTTGTGGTCCCAATAGATATGTGTTGCTATGTGTAGAATATAGGTTCCAATGCTGGGTTGGAAAAGCTTTATCGTAACTATGTGTAAATTGTTTTAAAAGTGTCTTGTTCTTTAGTTGCTTTAATTGCTTGGTTGAAACGACAAACACGGGAAGGAACTGGTCTTCGTAATTTGTGAAATAAGTTCTTAATTAATTTGTGCTACTTAGTTATTGCATACCTCGAGGAAGTAGAATTTCCTATGAGTTAGGAACATGAGGCTAAGGGAGACTGGTTAAATTTGATTTTACTGTAGTAAGTTGGGCAGACAATTCTTATTGTCTAATTTTCTATTTATCAGGACCCGATGAGGACCAGTATGAAGTAAAGTACTCTTCATCTCTTCAGGGTAGAGACAGTAGTGTTGAGTCTCTGGAATCCAGATCTATCAACTTTAGTGCTGTCAATAACAGTTCTGGAGAGATAAACATTCACGGTATTTTTAAGTGCAAGATCTGTGATAAGGTATTCCTTGAGAAAGTGGACTTCTTTAAGCACAGTATTACATGTAAAGATAGTATCGCTTATTGTGATATGTGTTCAAAACCGTTTAAGTCCATGTCTGGCTTCCGAATTCACAATCGAATGTTTCACAGCTCTAAGAAAGACTTGCCACAGTGTAAAATCTGTGGGAAGCATTGTCCCAGCCCGAGTAGGTTGATAATACACGAACGCTGTCATACCGGGGAGAGGCCTTTTGTCTGTACTAAATGTGGGAAAGCGTTCAAACGAAAGTATGAACTGAAGGACCACTACTGTAACACTACTTAACCTTAGAATTATGTATACTAAATATTGAAAAGTGTTAAAACGAAGGAACGAACTAAAGAACCACAACTGTAATGCTACTTAACCTGAGAATTATATATACTAAATATTGAAAAGTGTTAAAATGAAGGAACGAACTAAAGAACCACAACTGTAATGCTACTTAACCCAAGAATGATATAAACTTTTCCTGTTTGCATTGATTATTAATTAGATTGTTTATACGTGGTTGTTTATTTTACATTTCTCATTACACATTTATTATGTGACCCAACATTTTGTAGTTTTATAGAACATACTTCAGTCATCATGAGCGATGTAAATGTTTGAGTGTATTATACTTCTGTTTATGATAATGTTGTAACTTAGAGCCATGTTGTAAATTTAAATTTGTTTACACTGGAAATAAATTGTTAATCTTTTATTTGGTTCAATTTTTCATAAGTTTTAGTATGCAGTAATTGCAGAAAAGCAAGGGTGCTTAAATCAGCATTACAAAACTACTAAAACCACATTGAATAAATCAACATCCCAGACTTGATTTTGATTAACTTGTTGCTTTCAAACAATTCATGTATGTTGATTATCATTGAAGCAGGTCACAGGGTGCATTTTGGGTAGGCTCAGACTGTGTTCGACTTGTTTACTCTACAGGGTTCGGTCTCACATGTCGCCTCCCATGGTTTTTGTTTGTTTATAAAAGTGAAAACTAAAAGTAATACGTTTTGGGTTTAAAAATCTGTGTTTTGTCTTTAATTGATTTGAGTCCCTTCAATCAGCTTTTGAAAGTTTTCTTCACAAAACATAATATCATTTACTGGTGTAGTAAAATGAATGTATAGGAGGAAGAATAAGTGCAATTCAAAGCAAGAATAATCAAGAGGATTTCTTTTGTTTGTTTCTGTAGGGCCAAGACGTGGTGCTGAACGTAGGCCTCCAGACAATCTCATTTCAGAGAAACGAAAGGTTCCAACAGTTGTGACAAATATCCCATGGTCTAGTAATGCAAATTTAAGAATTCAGTGTGTAGAATGTAGGATGTTTTTCTTGAATAAGGAGGAGTTGATGAGTCACATGCAATCTAGTCATGCAGATTCAACATGGTGCTGTTTTGAGTGTGGTAAATGTTTCAAGTCTAATAACGGATACCGATATCATATGAGGGCTGTTCATGAGCAGGACAAACCAGACACTTTGCAGTGTAACATTTGTGGGAAATACTTTGGTTGTGCAAGCTCTCTCCGTGTACATGAACGCAGTCATTCTGAGTTGCGAAACTTCAGGTGTTTAGAGTGTGGTAGATCGTACAAACACAAAAAAGACCTACAAGTACACACTTGCATTGCCATTCCAATGAAGTAAAAGAGTTACTTGTTGATCTTTCGTGAGACGAAACTCTGTATTATTCGTGAAATAAAAAACATTGAATATATCACACCCATTATACCAAATGCCATTTTGCCATACCATATCCTGCTATACTGAGGATATGCCTCCAATGTTTCCATATTCATTAAACACTAGATTTGAACTTCAACACCTAACAAAATATTTTAAAAAAAAAGTACAATGACAGCTTAAATCTTGTCACTGAATCGTAAGAATTCCTTTTGGTAGTGGTGGTAATTGGTGATGTTTTCTTGTTCTTTCTAGGCCAAGTTCCTTCTGCTACAGGCGTATTCCCAGTCAGTAAATATGGTCAAGACCTGGACAGTGGTCAATCTGATAAGTTAACTTGCAATGTGTGTCTGGAAACCTTTAACAGTAGTGAGGACCTACAAATTCATGAAGCATTGAATCACTCGGATGTCAATAGTGTCATGTGTAAACTGTGCTTAATTAATTTCCCTGATGCTAAGACAGCGGCAAAGCATTTCATGGATGTCCATGGACTCAAATATGTAGGTTTCTGTAAACACTGTGGAAAATGCTTCAGGTCTAGTGGAGGTCTTAGCTTACATGAGAGAATGCATCCTGCTGCTCAAGGCAACAGCCGCTGTCCAATGTGTCCTGTGTGTAAAAAGTGTTTCCAGACTGAGATACACTTGCAGCGTCACATGAGTAGCCATACATCAGCCAAACCTTTTGTCTGTATTACATGTGGGAAAGCATACAAACGTAAAGAGGCTCTGACTAACCACAGTTGTAGAACACAATCAACTGAACCATACTAAATTGTCTGGATTCTACAAGACTTGACCATACAGATAATCTGACTACATTGAGGGGGTATTAATGACTGACCTGTTTCATCATATGGCAGATATTAAAGCTGACCATAATAGAATGCTTTTCAATAACACTAACCACTTCCACATCTTACCTTTAGATTTGGTGCCTTCAGCATGCAAAATATGTTATTGTTAAATCTATAGACAACTGAGTGAGGATTCTTAACTGACCGTTTGTTTTATTTACTTTTGTAGGAAAAGTTTCTACCTTGGAATTGGGCTATGATATTTCTAGTGCAGTTGATGTTAAAAGTTCCAAGTCCCATGTTTGCTTGTTTTGCGGTGATCTTTTTCCCAATAAGAAGGTCTTGCAGCAACACAAACGCTGTCATCTTGGCCAGTTGATGTATGCTTGCAAAATCTGCGAGTTGGTGTTTCCAGAGAAACGTGAAAGTGCTGAACATCAGATGCATGTTCACAGAGCAGGTTTCATAGGTTATTGCAAGCATTGCAGTAAAAGCTTTTTCTCTTCTTGGGGGCTGAGTTTGCATGAAAGAATGCATTCTACTTCAGCAGACAATGACAAATGTGTCTATTGCAATATTTGTGGTAAAAGATTTCAAACAATTGCACATTTGAGTAGACATCAGATTACACACTTGAAGGGGCGTGAGTTCAAGTGTGAAACATGTGGCAAGTCCTACAAGTATCACAAAGGACTTCAAGCACATGTGTGTACCCCAGATAACGACAGTGTGAATCAAGATACTGGTATGCAAGGTGATGACTCTGTGAAGTTTGAAAGGGACTGGAACTCTAATAAATAAGAAACCCTCCGGCCTTTATAGACAAGAAACTAGAAGGGTAAAAGCTTATTATTCTGTGGATTGTTGTCTCAAACTAAAAGATGTAATAAGAAGCAAAACTTTGATTTTGAGTACTTGTATTGACAGTTATCTTGGAATAAGGCTTGATGTTTGTTTGTGAATTTGTGTATCTTTAATATATGAGAAATAAAATTTGTTTGAGTAGGTTCATATCACATAGTTGCTTTCTTTATCTTTTGGTACCTGGAGTGTATGAATTACATGTACAACATAAAAAATGCCAGTGTGTTTCTGTATTGTATAATGAAGTTTGCCCGTCCTTATATTAGCAGCTGTATAAGTAATCACAATTATCTAGATTTTCTGCAGCACTTGGCACCTAGATGGCTTACTGTAAACTGGTATTTAATTGGCTATTTTTCCTCTGTTTTAGGGGAAGGCAGTGACATTAAACATGATAGGACAAGCACTTCGCTGTTTGAAGATGAGAACAGGTCCTGTGTTTGCTCAGTTTGTGGGAAGTCTTGTGCTGACGCGGTTGACCTTCAGAAACACTTTAAAGTTCATTTAAATCGCCAACCTAAGTGTAAGGCATGTGGCCTTGTGTTTCTGGACAAAAAGGGTAGAGAACAGCATGACCTTGAAGTGCACAAGTCTGAATTAGTTGCTTTCTGTGAACAGTGTCACAAGGGATTTAGGTCTATGTGGGGCTACAAGTTTCATCAGAAGATGCATCAGACATCCTCTCAAGAGGGTGCAGATTCTCAGTGCCCTCAGTGTGAGTTGTGTGGGAAGTACTTACAGACCACACATCATCTCATCAGACATCTCAGATCTCACTCCTCTGAAAAACCTTTCAAATGTGAAACATGTGGTAGATCGTACAAGCACAAAGAGGCTTTAAATGTGCACTTATGTCACTAGTTCAAACACTGGCTCCTATAGTAAGAATAACTTCAAATTCTATTGAGAATATATTTAAAGCATGAGTTACTCAGATTATACTATTCAACAGTGTGATATAAAACAGATTGTCTGAAACTTTTCAACAGCAAAAATCTGATATAAGTTATAGATATTACAGAACTGATGAGTGTATTTGATTTGATATCCATGTTTTGTTTCGTGACCTTAACTAAAGCCTATTGGACTTATTTACTTGTTCTTGTTGGGAATTGTCTTAGTTGTTTTGTTTTAAATTTGGTGTTTTGTCTTTTTAGGGTCAACTTTTGGATCTATGGTACAAGAGTTAAATGTAGGACCGGGTATCTCAAGTGGACATGTTGATAGGAACTTGCTTAGTGCTCAATCAGAGGAACAACTAGTTTCTTTGTGTGGTTTTGTTGATACTAAAGGGATTGTTTTTAGTTCTATGTGTATTGAATGTGGGCTAGACTTTAAAACACAGCAAGAGTTAAAACACCACTACAGAGTGGTACATGATTATTATGACTTTTGCTATATTTGTAAAAAGGGTTTCAAGTCTGATAGTGGTTTTCACTTTCATCAACAGATGCACTCAGGAGATTCGCCCAAATGTGAAGTTTGTGGTAAAACTGTTCAGACTCAATCTCACCTTCGTCGCCACATGCTAACTCACTCATCAAACAAACAATACTCGTGTACAGTTTGTGGCCGATCTTATAAGCATCGGTTTGATAGAAATCGTCACATGCGTACATGCTCTGCAAATGCTGCAACCAGTTTTCAGAATTAGTGTTTTGTTTGCCTTGATAGAAATACTTGTCTTCACACTTAAAGTTGTATCTACAGTTCGTGCCATTATGATTCTTACTATTTGTTTTGTTTTATAGGAACTCAAAGTTTTCTAGCAAAAGACAATACATATGGACAGTTTGATTCAAAGGCATTCCTCCATTCTGACAACAAACTAGGGTATGCTGGGCATCATGACTCTGTTTATCCAAGTGTCCTGACGACCGGCTACCCATGTCATGAATGTGGGTTGACTTTCCTTGACACACATCATCTGGACACTCATATGAAAGTGGATCATGGGCATGTGGCATTTTGTGGTTTATGTTTAAAAGGTTTTAAATCCGAGCATGGATACAACAGTCATCAAATGATGCACAAAGGGGACACTCTAAAATGTGATGTATGTGGAAAGGCAGTTCAGAGTCCGGCTCATTTGAGAAGACATAAACTAACCCATTCATCTGATAGGTCCTTCACTTGTCACAAGTGTGGCAAGTCTTATAAACACAGCTTTAACTGTGCTCGACACATGAAGGATTGTTCTTCAAACTCATTTGCCTCCAATTGAAAACGAAAACGAAAACCAACTGTAAATAAGATCTTTTTTGTGTTGTTTATCTCAAGAGTTGTGTAGTGATTGCTTTGTTTTGTTCTTGCAGGGTCATCAGTAAGTGGTTCCAAAACTGAACGACTGGACCCCTACCCTGACCAGCAAACTTTTAACCCTTTATGTACCATGCAGGAGTTTGATAGTATTCACAGTGATTATACAATCGAATGCACCGAGTGTTCAGTTTCATTTCCTTCAAATGAAGTTTATCAGACTCACTTACAGAATTATCATAGTCATTTGCAGGGCTCTGACAGTAAAGCTCATAGTTTTACTTGCCATATCTGCTTCAAAGTTTTCTCTCCATTGTACGCACTGAGAAGACACATGAAAGCACATTCTACTGAGAAACCTTATATTTGTCCAAAGTGTGGTAGGGGATACAAGCATAGATTTCACCTGCGTCGACACATGCCCAGTTGTGATGATGGTGCTAATCAAACTCAGTAGAATTCAAAGTGTCTATTAGTTGGGGTTATTATGGTATCCAAAAATCAGAACATTCTAAGTTTAAACTGGCTTCTCAAATTGTTGTGGCGTGAACACATGATAATAATATTTTATCCAAGCATCTGTATGATTATTAGCTTTGTATGTTAAATTGGTATGCAAAAATAGAATGATTATGTCATGAACTGGTTTTAAGCAATGACTGGTTTGTAGCCTTCTGTTTTTGTCATTTTAGGGAGGCCGTCATATACACAGAGTCGGAATAATCCTGTTCAAGTGATGCTAGGTGGACAAACTGATAATTTATTGCCTTTTGTTGAGAATGTCCATAATTCCATATCTGTGCAGTTTGGATTAATGTGTACAGAGTGTAGTGCTCCCTTTTCTAACCAAGAGGAACTGCAAACACATCAGACAAAATGTCACGATTATGTAGCTTTCTGTTCTCTTTGTGGTAAAGGTTTTCGTTCAGAAAATGGATATAGCATCCACATGCAAATGCATGAAGGATCCACTCCCAAGTGTGATGTTTGTGGGAAGTCTGTACAGTCTCTGTATCACCTTCGTAGACACAAGTTATCTCACAGCTCCGACAGGTCATTTATTTGTCCGTTTTGTAATAATTCCTACAAACACAGCTTTAACTTGAATCGCCATATGCGTACATGCGTAAGCAAGCCTTTACACCAGTAGAAATTCTTATCGCCAAACTAGCTGTTGTACAAAGTTTTCCTTTTCTGTCTTTCTAGGATTGGCATCAGGAAGCATACAACTTGCAGTTGACACAGATGTTGATAAAGTTATTGCTAAAAAAGCAAAGCAATTAGTAAAAGCTTCAAATGAACCATTGGTTGCCACAACTACTTTTATTCATCAGTGCTCTCAATGTAACCAAGCTTTTAGTACAAAGTCTGTTCTTGAGACTCACCTGAGAGAGATTCATGGCTACTTTGGATATTGTTCTATATGTGGAAAAGGCTTTAAGTCTGAAAATGGTTATTTTTATCACCAGCAAATGCATAGAACAGATTCAATGTATTGTGACATATGTGGTAAGACAGTTCCATCTGCTGCCCATTTAAAACGTCACAAGCTTGCCCATACATCATCCAAGTCCCACGCTTGTTATCTCTGTGGAAAGTCGTATAAACATCATTTTGACTTATTGCGTCATATTCGCTTCTGTATGTCGGAAAATCAAATAAAGTGATGATAAAATACTGTAGAACTGTTGATTTTATTTGGTGACTAGCTGATTAAACTGTTTGATTTTTGTTGATTGAAATTTTTTTTCATTATTCAATGTGCATTATGTATGTATATATGTAACTGACTTAAAATATTCATTAATTTGATTTTCATATTAAAAGTTTCATCCATATAATTGTTGTTTTCTGTTCTCTTTGCATCCAATATGTCCCTTCCTCTACCAGCTCTTTCAGTGAAGTTTGGCTTTTAAAGAAAAAAAAATTGTGTTTGGATATTGAAGAGTTAGAGTTGGAATATATATGTCTACTGTAATGCAGCAATGAATTTCACTGGCATTTTGTTTTTGTCTTTATAGGGTCAGCGAGGCCCTTTGAAGGTCATCAGGTTTCAGAAGGACATTTTGGAAATTTGATTGAAGATTTTAACTTGAAGCAAGAATCAAAGGATTTTAAGCCTGCTGCGGATTATAAACCGCTCAGTAGATATTCAAGGATCAACATGGTCTGTCCAGATTGTAGTCAGTTGTTTGTGTCTATTGCAGAAATGGAAAGTCATTTGAAATCGCAACATTTTTACAGTGCTTTCTGTACTTTGTGTTGTAAAGGCTTCAAGTCACAAGTTGGTTACATGTATCATGAAAGACTGCATAAAGGTGATGCGGTTTGTGAGATATGTGGCAAGGCCACACAGTCGGAGGCCCATCTTAAACGACACATGCTAACACATTCATGTGACAAGCGATTTGCCTGTCAGTATTGTAGCAAGTCTTATAAGCACAGATTCCACCTGGTGGTTCACATGAGAGTGTGTACTGGTGTTTCAAAGTCTGAAAATTTGTGAAGTGGTGAAAGGTGAATGTTGGCTAGCTAGCTAATGACGAAGAGTTTGCATATAAAACAGACTATTTCATTCTTATGATTAAAACTTTGTAAAGAACTGTAAAATTGAGTAATGGTACCTGAGCTCTATCTCTTCATAATGAGACACTGTAAACTGACAATAAGCCTTTTTTGTCTTTTTAGATACGTTGCAAGTGGTGTCTCTTACAAAGAGCGGGGCTTATTATTCGAGTGAGAAGGATGGTATTCTCATGAATCCGTCTTTTGAAAATAAGACTAAACAGAGCTTTGATTTTAATGGTCCTTCTCTGAATGATTGCTTTGATTGTGGATTGTGTTTTAATTCTGATGAAGAGTTACAATGTCATGCTAAACTTGTGCACTTGTATTCAGCTTTCTGTTCTGTGTGTAATAAAGGCTTTCAGTCTAAGAGGGGATATTCCTACCATCAGAGACTACACAAGGGAGACGCTGTGTGTGACATATGTGGAAAAGTAGTCCAATCAGAGGGCCACTTAAAAAGACATAAATTAGCTCACACGGAAAACAAGACATTTCTTTGCCCCAAGTGTAAAAATAAGTCTTACAAACACAAATTTAACTTGTCTGCACACATGAAGTACTGTACTGGAAAGCTGTAGGTCTCATTAAACACTAGTTCTATATAACTTCAGAAAAAAAGTTTGGATTTGAAAATAGATGTTATTGTTGTTAGTGCATTGGTGTAATGTGAGCAAATTACAAACTATCTATGGTGAAAGTTAAAAATATATTGATTATTATTACTTGGATAGTTTCTTGACAATCATATGTTTATTGTAAATTTAGAACAGACTGTAAATGCAAAGTTATTTTTCTACATGTACAAAGAAGTTTCCTTGTACATTCTGGACTCATGAATATGGGTGGGATGGGGCATAGAGTGTAACACTTGTCCATACACTGAACCATACCTTCCAAACAATGTTCAACTTAGGGCACTGATGTTGAAGTAGCATGATCTTGTGTCATTTTAATATATAAGTTTAGTTTCTGTTACATAAATGACGTTGTACTTTTAGAAAATAAATGATGGTTCTTTTTAATTTTGGCTTAAAATGACTTATACAACATTGATCCAGTGCTTGATAGCTATATAATCTGTCGAGTTGTTGTAGAATTTAAACAGGCAATGTCAAGGTTTTTTTGCTGGTATATCAGAGCTTATTTTAATTTTCAAGATGTTTCATTTGAGTTTGTCATGGTGTAAGTCTGCTAATAATCCCAAAGAAGCAGCATATACACTCAATATACACCCAATATTATTAATTTGATAGGAAGTAAACCTTTACAAGTTGACTAGGTTTCTGTGGATATTATTGACAGTTTCAGTGAATTGTGGTTATTGATACATGGAGGACAGATTAAAGTTAGGGCTACACATTGCATATTACCAACACGACTACAATAGTAAGGATTGTTGAATAACATCAAGGCTGCTGTATTGAGATTGCTAAATCAATATTGTCACAAGTGCTCTATATTAAGGATTTTTGGATCTATATTGTATAAGGTTTGTTGCACAAGTATAACCATGGCTACTGTTTAAGGCCTATTGAATTAAAATCCCCATGGCTACTGTATAAAGATGGTTGACTCTGTGTTGTCATGGCTACTATGTAAGGGTTGTCAAACCAAGTTGATTCACTTTAGAAATGAGTTCAGTTACCGGTACTTCTAATCAGACAGACTCAAGCTCATATTCAGTGTGTGTTCAGTGAGACAGATAATCAAATCTAAAGAAGTACAAAAATTGCTTTCTGAATATTGAATTTGAGTTTTTGTCTTTTTAGATGAACCGATATCCGAGACGCTCTATACTTCCGACAGGAGACATGAACTAAATAGTGAAAACAAAGCTTTAACTGATTATCAAGGGGACCAGTCAGATAACAAACATTACTGTTGGCAATGTAGTGCTGTGTTCACAAGTAGAGAATTGATGTATAGCCACTTATTGGAAGCTCATTCACAGTTTGCTTTTTGCGACTCTTGTCAAAAAGGATTCAAGTCCAAAAGGGGATATGAATGTCACATGAAGCTACACCAAGGAGACTCTATATGTGACATTTGTGGCCGAGCAGTACAGTCAAAAGCTCATTTGGCCAGACATAAACTTAAACACAACACAGAAAAGCCTTTCACTTGTTGCTATTGCAAGAAATCATATAAACATGAATTTTACATGTTGGAGCATATGAAAACTTGTGTGAAAACATGTCAGTAGGCTGTTAAATTTTGAAGGAACAAAAACTTTATTGGATCAAAGTTGACATTGAAAGTGTTTTCAATCATTAAGTAAACTACCATACAACTTGACTGGTATTGAGCTAATATTTAGTTCTAGTTCTGAGTGGTTATGCGACTGTTGACCTCTCGTGAATAAACTGGGGTCTCGTAGATTTCAAGTTGTTTCAGAAGCCAGTTGTTAATAGAGTTTTGAAGCAAAGAATATCTGAGAATTGACACATACAATCATGCTGCTATAGAATGAAATCATTAAGACTTCTATGATTATATTTTGAGATGACAGTTTCCAGATAGTTTCACTATAGGAAGCATTATAGTATCTTCATCTGTAGTGCATGTGACATGTATATAACATACTGAATACCATTCACACAAGAACTATGGATACCTACCTAGAACATTTGTATCAGCTTTTGCGCAACATACTGAATTTGAGTTTTTGTCTTTTTAGATTATTCGTCAATGAAGCCCTTTACTACAGAGACTGAGCATGAACTAGCTTCTGACCAAACAGCTTATTTACAATATCAAGGAAACCAACAAATATTTGGACAAGATAATTTAAATCAAAATGATATGACTGGTTTTGGGACAGACTTTCAGTTCAATTGCCAGGGATGTGATGCTGTGTTTGTCACCAAAGAGTTATTGCATGATCACATGGCTACTGTTCATTTCTATCTGGCGTTTTGTGACATTTGTCAAAAAGGGTTCAAGTCTAAATGTGGATATGATTGTCACATGAAAAAGCATAAAGGAGATTCTGTTTGTGATATCTGTGGTCGAACAACTCAATCCAAATCTCATCTGGCAAGACACAAACTGACACATTCACAAGATAAACCCTTTATTTGTGTTTATTGTGGAAAATCGTACAAACATAAGTTTCACATGGTTGATCATATGAGGTCTTGTAGAAAACTAAACACCTCAATGCTCTAAACCTGTAAAGCTAAAGAACATTTAATGATTTGACATGTTATAAAACAAAATACTTGGGTTTCAAAGGTTACTTTGATAACAATATTGAATTTGAGCTTTTTGTCTTTTTAGATGGCTCATCAATGAAGCCCATAACAACACCAAGCAGACATGAATATAGTGACAACAGTTTACAATCTTCTCAAGGAAATCAGCTCCTTTACAATCAGGAATACTTTGTTAGCAATTCAGACTTAAAGATCAGTTGTCAGGAATGTGGCCAGACTTTTGCTAGTCAAGAGCTGTTACAGAGTCACTTTGCAAATTTCCACCCCTTTTTGTGCTTTCAAGCATTTTGTACCCTCTGTCAGAAGGGTTTCAAGTCCAAACGAGGATATGAATGTCATATGAAGCTACATAAAGGAGATTCGGTGTGTAAAATTTGTGGCCGAGCGGTTCAATCCAAAGCTCACATGACAAGACACATGCTTACTCACTCGGAAGTGAAGTCTTTTACCTGTATTTACTGTGAGAAGTCTTACAAACACAGGTTCCATTTGATAGATCATATGAAGATTTGTGTAATTAAAAAGACTTGAACTTGACCTTTATGTTCACCTTGATAAAGTAGACACTGCAGAACGGAGTAAATACACATCATCTAATTGTTAGGATAATTTGTGCAATATAAGACTCAAAGACTACTAAATTATTGACGTTGAGATTTTTTGTCTTTTTAGATATGGTTACATCACAGGCTTATCCAAGTGGATTTGTACAAAATAATGAGTGCACAGTTGATTTTGACATGAGTGAGCACAATATAAAGCATCATGTGGATAACACTGGCATGTTTGCTACTCCCATTCTCTGTTCTAGTTGCCTAAAGACATTTTACAGTGAAACTGAATTACAGGATCACATACAAGCAGCACATGCAGACGTTCACATCTGTATTGTGTGTAATAAAGTGTTTCAGTCTAAACGAGGATATGCCTACCATAAAAGGCTTCACCAGGCCGACTCGGTGTGTGATATTTGTGGTAAAGTGGTTCAATCTCAATTCCACTTGAAAAGACACAAATTGTCCCACTCTGATTTGAAGTCATTTGTTTGTCAGAATTGCGGTAAAGCGTACAAACACAATTTTCAGTTGTCTTCACACATGAAATTTTGCTTATAGATGACACTTTCTGCAGGTTTAAACTGTTCAACTTTACCTTTCTAAATCTTTAGATGACATTGCATGTTCCACTTTAACTTAGATCTTTTACGGTTGACTTTGTCAGCACATTTAAACCATTCAACCTTACAATTTTAGTTTTGTATAGATGCCCCTGTCTGCAAGTGAAAACTCTCCAATTATACATTTCAGTTTCGTTAGTAGAAAATCGTTAGTAGAAAACTCTCCAATTATACATTTCAGTTTCGTTAGTATATTTGTAGGATATAGGATTATTAGTGTTCACTTTTGTATATATAGATTCATATGTTTTGTATGCACTGCTTTGCTGTGTTTTTTCATTTTTATTTGAAATTCACTGTGTTAATAAAAGATAATGTCATTTTGAAAAAGTTTGTTTTACTTGTTTTTATCTTATACAAATTTGAGAATATACCCAATTGTAGCTTCTTTATTATTAAGAATGACTTGTGTTTGCATTCATAATATTTATAAGAGTCAGTGTTTTTGGTTGGAGGATATCGATAATTTTTGAAGTTTGCTACTGCTCCATTGTCATTTAATAAGGACATGATTTGTTTGCCCTAGTTTATGTATTTCTTGCTTTTGGTTGATTTCTTGTACTGCTTTTTGACACGTTGGTTGTTAAAGCTGTAATATTCTCCACAACAATACATTCTAATTAACCAAAATCAGCTACAAACGTCAAGTAAATGCCTAGATTAGAATAGAAATAACAGTTGCACGGATATGAAATGTGATGTAGTCGAGTAAACAATAGATAAAAATCAAGTATTTTCTAGTTGATGCTGCCTAATTAAAATTTGGCACCTTGACCTCCGGAAATCACCAAAGTCTTTGTAAAATCCATCGATTAAGCTGGTCGCCTAAAACTACCAATAACCTAATTATTTACCTGTGTGCCTTCCTCGTGCTGAACACTGTTCACAAAGACAATCCAACCCACGTAGCAATCTCTATGCTATACATGTGTTCCTGTTTACAAATAATATTCTACCTGCATACCTTCGTTAAATTAATAGATGTTCTAATTCAGTTTGTTCAACCGAACATAAAAGATTGTTGGATGATTATTGATACATAGATTGAGGTAGTTGTGTTGGTATTCTCTATAGCTGGTTGTGTTTTCTCTTCAGGCTGATCTGGATTAACTTTGTGGATGATTGTTTGTCATACAGTTTAAGAATGATCTGTTGAGCGTATAAGTGCTAAATACACTTGTTTTGCTATATTTCATTCAAGCGTAAGGTTGTTTGTGTTGATATCATGGAAACATTTGTTTTATGAATCTCTCCTCTTCTCTCAACTGTGCCTTGTCTTTTAGGCGAGACAAAAGAATTAAATTTGTTAGAAATGCAACTGAGCAGTGCTGGAAAGAATGTATCATTTTGTACTTTTATAAGATATTAAAAGAAAATGACAAACATGTTTTTATATATATAATACGGTAGAAAAATTGAATCAATATTTTGCAGTAGGAAACTTTCAAAGCTTTAACAAGGGTTTGGTGTGAATAGTTTGCAGTGAGTAGCTCATGTCAGCCTGTGTTTAATGGTGATTTTTATCATTCTTATAGGGGATGGATTGATGTTCAAATATTCCCATAGCAAAGAAGAACAAGAAGTTGAGCAGTCACAGATATCATCTAAAAATCAATTACCGACTATTACACATAATTCTCTTCAAGATAAGCTTACACAGAACACGTGTATTGAATGTGGGATTGTATATAACAGTCGTTTGGAATTTGAAACCCACCTAGGAACTTTTCATGGATACTGTGCTTTTTGTCCCATCTGTGGCAAAGCGTTTAAGTCAGAAAGCGGATACAATTATCATTTAAAAATGCATACAAATGAATCTGTTTGTGATATTTGTGGCAAGGCAACACAATCGGCTGCCCATCTCAGACGACATAAACTCACTCATTCAAAAGTCAAGCTATTCTCTTGTAATCTCTGTGGCAAGCCATTCAAACACAGGTTTGAATTAAAGAGACATTTTCGAGTACCTTGTACACCAATGAAAATGAGTCATTTAGATACAGATCTGAACTAAAATTTAAACTTAATTCAAGCAGCTGAACTTCCCTGTCACCTAGGGGAAAACGATTTGTAAGGCATTGGAACCAGTGTTATATAACTTTATCAAGACTGAAATTGCGTGAAAATTGGTAGATTTAGAATCTTAAGATAGACATAGTCCATGTTGTAGATATTGTATTGACTTTTGGTTATTTTGTCTTTATAGAATCATCAGTGAGTCCTTACTATCAGGAGTCTTTCTTAAAAATGAAACGAAACCAAGCTCATGGAGGAATTCTAGATTTAATGTCTCAACACTTACAAGATAAGGAAAGACATAATACAGTGAAGGTGTTCAAAGGGTCGGGGGCAGAAAATCTGTGTTCAGAATGTGGCAAGTCTTGCAATTCCACAGAAGAACTGCAGGAGCATCTGAGAGTTTACCATGGTTTTGTCGCATTCTGTGCTCTTTGTAACAAGGGTTTCAGGTCGGAGAACGGCTATACTTATCACCAGAGAATGCACACTGGTGAAGCCGTCTGTGATGTGTGTGGCAAGTGCACTCAGTCCGCGGCACACTTGCGACGTCATAAGCTCACACATTCAGAAATGCACTCTCACACTTGTCCTCAATGTGGAAAAGCGTACAAGCATAGATTTCAGCTTAAGAAACACTTGATTGAGTGTCTGCAGATGCCCACCTCTCTATTGTCCTGAGAGATTCAGATAACAAAGTCTGTCACTAGACTTATCACAGACATATTTCTACAGTGAATACAGTTGACACTTCTGCAGTATATGACAAAGTGATGTTATTTGTACATATTTGTTTTCTGTTCTTTTTTTATGCTTTATATTTTGAGTGCTCCTTTTGTATATATCTGTAGACTAGGTTTCTTCTGGGTGTTTTGTTCACCTAAAAACATTGGCATTAAAGAGTGACTGAATCCCAATGTGTTGTGAGATATTAAACATTCGACATGACTTTGAAACTTTTATATTTGAATAAAAGAATTTAAGATTTAATAAAGTTGTGGTTTTATCCTTTTGTCTTTATAGACTTTCCCTTGAGAAGCGATGAACCAGTTGATCTAATTGACAGTTTTACCAGGCAGAGTAATGAGATGTTTCCTCCCTTTGTCAGTAAAGCAAAATATCACTTTATGAACACCAACAGCAGTACAACATATACCACAGGAACTTTTGACTGTTCTGAATGTGGGTGTGTTTGTTCATCAAAGGAGGATTTACAGAAACATCAGTCTCAAGTTCATGGCATTTTGGCATTCTGTCAACATTGTGACAAAGGTTTTCGTTCTGATAAAGGTTATCTCTTGCATCTAGAGCTTCATAAAGGGAATTCTGTGTGTGATATGTGTGGGAAGGCTTTTCAGTCGGCTGCTCATCTGAGACGACATAAACTGTCACATTCACAGGTCAGGATGTTCAAATGCCTCTTCTGTGATCGGTCCTACAAGCACAAGAGTGCCCTGTTAAATCATATGAAAGTCTGTGACAGTAAATCTGTTGACGTACTTGAAAATAGTCAGTATTAACTGATCCATTGCATCTGTTGTATTAAAACTAAAACAATGAACTTGACAAATTTAAAGTGAAGGTAGATCCGTGCAAGACTGCTAGACATTGGCTTAAGATTAGGGAGAAATGTAAAGAAGTCTGTTCTTGGATGGAAATTATTGTGGATTTGAAGAAAATTGGCATTATCTTTTGACTTGAGTCTGTCAATGAATCCTGTTGAGGACCTTAATAAGAACTTTCTTTTATCTTTGTAGGGTCGGTGACCAGGCCCTTGATTCAACATGGACTAGACTTTAAAGGAGATAGTTTAGTAGGCAATTTGACCAGTGGAAATCAGTACCTTCATGTAGTTAATAAGTCTGACAATTTGGAGTTAGGTAGCTTTGATACTGGGGTTCTTTGTTTAATATGTGGTTGCATGGTGTCGGATCACAAGGAATTGGAAGCTCATCAACGATCTGTGCATGACATTTGTGCTTTTTGTGAAATTTGTAATAAAGGTTTCAAATCCGAGAAGGGCTTTGTGTTCCATCAACAGATGCACCAGGGAGATTCTCCAATCAAATGTGACATCTGTGGAAAAGGGGTACAGACAGCATCCCATTTGAGAAGACATAAAATGACTCATTCTGCTGCCAAAGGCTTCCCATGTCCATTCTGTGATAGATCTTATAAGCATAAGTTTGATCTGAACAGACACATGCGAGTCTGTTCTGGCTCGAAGCAACAGACATCTAATGTACATATACCTGAATACAGTTGAGCAATCTGTGAAATAGACTTGTCTATTACTGTACCAATGGTAAAATATAACTCTTATAACTAAAAATGTTAACAATTTATAATGAGGTATATCTTAAAACATTCATTTATTATTGGTACTGTATTTTTGATCTTTCACAACCTACATGTAATATTTAATACAGTGATTTGGTTGATAAGACTAAAGACTATAAATGTGAAACATAGTGTGTGAAATTTTCACAATACGAGATGAAGTTTAAGACAGTTTCACATGTTTCTGCATTGTTTCGTAGTAATTATTTGATACTTCAAAATGAGCATGTCCATCCATGCGTTAATGAAGTTTGATGAATTCCACAAAACTTTATTGGAAGCTTGTTTATATGAATCTTCAGCCTGTGTGTGAATTTGAGTACAAAAATGTATATTGTGTCCATATTTACCAGAGTTATAGGCCTTGTTGACAGAATCTTTAAGGTTTGACGTCATTTTTAAAAGCATGTCTCACTTTGCTAGTTTATTCTGGTGGTGACTTTTTGATGAAGCTTTTGTTTGTTTGTCAATGACTTTTGTTCTGTTGATCCTATTCCTTGTTTTAAGCTCCACTAGAGATTGAATACTTTCTGTCAATATTATTCACAGTGATGACCCATTTACACTAGGAAAATAACCATTCAAGTTTCTGTTTCTGGAGCACATCTTGAGCAAGTTAAGTTTGAATTTCGTCATACTAAATCAAAAGGCTGTTTATGAATACTTAAGGTTATTTATAAGTGGTACATAAGTTCCGATAATTTGCTTGTTCTACGACTGTGTTTCATAGTATTGTTCTTGTCTTTGTAGGGTTGGACAGTAATTCAGGAGGAAGTCAAACTGCCGTTCAGAGTTTGTTGTTAGGTGACGTCCAAAGCAAGAATTTTCCTTGTTATGCGTGTGGCAAACTAGAAAACCAATCCACTATGATAGATATGTACTTGTCTGATGCTCTCCAACTAATGTGTAGAACGTGTGCTCAAACATTTACAGGCAAAACGGTCGCTAACAGGCAGAGTCAGGGTGCGTGGAGTTCTAGACCACCACCTGATTATGACACTTTCAAACATGAATGTCACATCTGCATGCGCAAATTTCAGTTTGAATCCTACCTGAAGCGACATTTAAAAAGTCATTCTTCGGACTGTTCATACACATGTGATCTGTGTGGGAGCACTTTCAAACACATCTTTAATCTAAACAGGCACATCAAGTCATCAACCTTGTGTAGAACAAAATCACTGGTAATGATGGAACATCAAAACTGATATTGATACCAAACATTCAATGCTGATAAGTTGGAAATGATAAAACGCAGTTGAAGAAAGATGGATAGGCTTCTGTTTGGTCCAGCATACATGTGATTGTATAGTTTTACTGTTTGAAGACTGCACCATGTTGTAGAAGTATCATAGAATGGATGCATGATATGTGCATATTTGTGAATGTTCTTACTTAGTAAACATTGTGTTGTTCTTGTCTTTGTAGGGCACGATGCCCAAGACCATGGTGATTTGAGGCGATACACAACCAATGATCAGTGCTTTCTAGGGGATGATGAGAAAACTGTGTGTTGTTTTGTTTGTGGGTCCTATCATTGTCAGACTAATGTGCTAGTCATGTATTCGGGCAGTATCAGACAGTATGTTTGCAGGTCATGTGCAGAAACCATGCCACGTAAAAGTTCACACACTCCTGAACAAAACATATTTTACAAACACCAATGTCCAGTCTGCCAGCGAAAATTCCAGTTTGAATCATACCTTAAACGGCACTTAAAAAGTCATTCATCAAGTTGTGCCTACTCGTGTGAGCACTGTGGTTGTACCTTTAAACACATTTTTCACCTCAACTGTCACATGCGTACATCGGCGTCGTGTAAAGCAAAGGCAGAGGAACTTGCTAGTCAAGTGAAAGATTTCAAAATAAAACATTGATAAGGTACATTGTATAATGATGAAAAAAGTTCTATTGGTATGTTTATCGTTCATTGTTATGTTGCTGTACAAAAGATTTATTCTTGGCACTCTCAATTAATCCATTGATATTATTTTAACCATTTGGTGCTTTGTGTGGCCACAAATGATATGAACAAACAGGAATATTGATGATAAAATTGTGTTTTGATTCGTGAACAGTTCTAGTTCATTCAATATACTGAAGCAGTTGTATTTGTTTAGTCAGATCTGGCTGCTTTTAGTATATATCTTAAGTCTTATCTGATTTAAAAGAGGTCATGCAAAAGAAGTAATTTGTGTGTATTTCTGCATTATAAGTATGTAATGTAATCTATATCGTACATCAATTTAAAAGATTTTATATTTGAATTGATGATGTAAGGTTTGTTTACTGCAATGAGGTGTTTTACTGCAGTGATTTTTGCGATAGCAGAGCGTGAACTGTCAACATTGCAATGTAGTGGAAACATTTTCTGCTAGTTCTAATAGGAGACAACCCAGAGCTAACTTTTATTCTCTCTATTTATAGGGAAATGGTTGGCTCCAGGTGTCTCTCCATCCAGTAGAACAGATCTCACAGGCACTAGCTATGAAACCAGTTCAGAAACTGGAGTTCAAGCTTGCTTTGTATGTGGACATGCTTATCCACTATCAGAGTTAGTGCCAAGGCGTAATATTCAATCTAACTCGATTGTCCGTCTTTGTGAGTCGTGTGAAGGACACTTTAAGGATTCGTATGTTTCTGAGACGACGTTATCTGATCGTACACACATGTGTCCTGTATGTGAAAAGAAGTTTAGTTATGTCTCGTCCCTACAGAGACACATGAAGTCTCATACGACACAGAGAAATCACCAGTGTACCAGATGTAAAGCCAGTTTTAAACACAAGTTTCACCTGGTCAGTCACATGCGCAGTAAATGTTTAATGGCAGACAAAAACTAAATATTCTAATTTTGGGTGAAATGTTCATTTATATCAACAAAACACTGCAGATAGTATTCAGGTTAAACCCTAAAGATGTAATATTTTAGGGGTTTTTAGTCCATCTGGACCGAAGGTCCAAGGTGGACTTTTCTCATACAAATCCCGTCCGTCGTCCGTCCGTCGTCCGTCGTTAACTTTTCATATTTTCGACTTCTTCTCCTGAACCACT
>JAUMGZ010194129.1:0-12995 GCA_032359645.1 Pododesmus macrochisma | reverse complement strand
CCTTGCTTGTCAGTCCCTCTGGTTCAGATGTCATTCTCCTTGCTTGTCAGTCCCTCTCAGGTTCAGATGTCATTTTCCTTGCTTGTCAGTCCCTCTAGCTCAGATGTCATTTTTCTTACTTGTGAGTCACTCTGGTTTAGTTGTCATTTTCTTTGATTGTCAGTCCCTCTGGTTCAGATTTCATTCTCCTTGCTTGTCAGTCCCTCTGGTTAAGATGTAAATTTCTTTGTTTGTCAGTCCCTCTAGCTCAGATGTCATTTTTCTTACTTGTGAGTCCCTCTTGTTCAGATGTCATTTTCCTTGTTTGTCAGTCCCTCTATTTCAGATGTCATTCTCCTTGCTTGTAAGTCCCTTAGTTCAGATGTCATTTTCCTTGCATGTCAGTCCCTCTCGTTCAGATGTCATTCTTATTGCTTGTGAGTCCCTCTTGCTCAGATGTCATTTTCCTTGTTTGTCAGTCCCTCTCTGGTTCAGATGTCATTTTCCTTGCTTGTCAGTCCCTCTAGTTCATATGTTATTTTCCTTGCATGTGAGTCCCTCTCATTCAGATGTCATTCTTTTTGCTTGTCGGTCCCTCTGGTTCAGATGTCATTGTCCTTGCTTGTCAGTCCCTCTATTTCAAATGTCATTCTCCTTGCTTGTAAGTCCCTTAGTTCCTATGTCATTTTCCTTGCATGTCAGTCCCTCTAGTTCATGTCATTTTTCTTGTTTGTCAGTCCCTCTAGCTCAGATGTCATTTTTCTTACTTGTGAGTCCCTCTTGTTCAGATTTCATTTTCCTTGCTTGTCAGTCCCTCTAGTTCAGATGTTATTTTCCTTGCATGTGAGTCCCTCTCATTCAGATGTCATTCTTTTTGCTTGTCGGTCCCTGTGGTTCAGATGTCATTCTCCTTGCTTGTCAGTCCCTCTATTTCAGATGTCATTCTCCTTGCTTGTAAGTCCCTTAGTTCAGATATCATTCTCCTTGCGTGTCAGTCCCTCTCTGGTTCAGATTACATTCTCCTTGCTTGTCAGTCCCTCTAGTTTAGATGTTAGTTTCTTTGTTTGTCAGACCCTCTGGTTAAGATATTATTCTCCTTGTTTTAGTCCCTCTAGTTCAGATGTAAATTTCTTTGTTTGGCAGTCCCTCTGGTTTAGATGTAAATTTCTTTGTTTGTCAGTCTGTTTGGTTTAGATATCATTCTCCTTGCTTGTCAGTACCTCTAGTTCAGATGTAATTTTCTTTATTTGTCAGTCCCTCTAGTTCAGATGTCATTTTCCTTGCTTGTCTGACCCTCTAGTTCAGATGTCATTTTTGTTATTTGTCATCTAGTCCCTCTAGTTCAGATGTCATTTTCCTTGCTTGTCAGTCCCTCTGGTTTAGATGTAAATTGCTTTGTTTGTCAGTCTGTTTGGTTTAGATATCATTCTCCTTGCTTGTCAGTACCTCTAGTTCAGATGTCATTTTCTTTATTTGTCAGTCCCTCTAGTTCATATGTCATTTTCCTTGCTTGTCAGACCCTCTAGTTCAGATGTCATTTTCTTTATTTGTCAGCTAGTCCCTCTAGTTCAGATGTCATTGTCCTTGCTTGTCAGTCCCTCTGGTTCAGATGTCATTCTCCTTGCTTGTCAGTCCCTCTCAGGTTCAGATGTCATTTTCTTTGTTTGTCAGTCCCTCTAGTTCATATTTAATTTTCTTGGTTTGTTAGTCCCTTTTTGTTTAGGTGTTATTCTCCTTGCTTGTCAGTCCCTCTGGTTCAGATGTCATTCATTTTGCTTGTCAGTCCCTCTGGTTCAGATTTCATTCTCCTTGCTTGACAGTCCCTCTGGTTTAGATGTAAATTTCTTTGTTTGTCAGCCCCTCTTGTTCAGATTTCATTCTCCTTGCTTGTCAGTCCCTCTGGTTTAGATGTAAATTTCTTTGTTTGTCAGTCCCTCTGGTTAAGATATCATTCTCCTTGCTTGTCAGTCCCTCTAGTTCAGATGTCATTCTCCTTGATTGTCAGTCCCTTTAGTTCAGATGTCAATTTCTTTGTTTGGCAGTCCCTCTGGTTTAGATGTCAATTTCTTTGTTTGGCAGTTCTCTGGTTTAGATGTAAATTTCTTTGTTTGTCAGTCCGTTGGGTTTAGATATCATTCTCCTTGCTTGTCAGTACCTCTAGTTCAGATGTCATTTTCTTTATTTGTCAGTACCTCTGGTTCAGATGTCATTTTCTTTATTTGTCAGTCCCTCTGGTTTAGATATCATTCTACTTGCTAGTCAGTCCCTCTGGTTTAGATATCATTCTACTTGCTAGTCAGTCCTCTGGTTCAGATGTCATTCTCCTTGCTTGTCAGTCCATCTTGTTCAGATGTCATTTTCTTTGTTTGTCAGTAGTTCAGATTTAATTTTCTTGGTTTGTCAGTTCTTTTTGTTCAGGTTTCATTTTCTTTGCTTCTCAGTCCCTCTCTGGTTAAGATGTTAATTTCCTTGCTTGTCAGTCCCTCTGGTTCAGATGTTATTCTTTGTTACATTTGATGTTTGTAAATTTTAGTATTTTCTTGGTTTGTCAGTCCTTCTAGTTCAGATTTAATTTTCCTTGCTTTTCAGCCCCTCTCTGGTTTAGATGTAAATTTCTTTCTTTGTCAGTCCCTCTGGTTCAGATGTCATTTTCTTTGTTTGGCAGTTCTTCTAGTTCAGATTTAATTTTCTTGGTTTGTCAGTCCTTTTTGTTCAGGTTTCTTTTGCTATGCTTGTCAGTCCCTCTCTGGTTAAGATGTTGGTTTCCTTGCTTCTCAGTCCCTCTCTGGTTAAGATGTTAATTTCCTTGCTTGTCAGTCCCTCTGCTTCAGATGTTATTCTTTGTTACATTTGATGTTTGTAAATTTTAGTATTTTCCTTGGTTTGTCAGTCTTCCTGATTCAGATGTGATTTCCCCTCATTTTATAGTATATTTTTTTTAATAACAAATGGATGAAATAGAACATTTAGTTTGAAAACTTATTTGAAACTTTCAGCTGTAAAATTGACTGAACATTAAAAATTGATGTCATTTATTAATAGGCTAAGTTGTTTAGTTATGGGTACTGTAAGAAGTCATGTTATTCTTGTAATCAGGCATTCAATGACAGTACAGTTACTAATCTCTCAACTTTTAACTCCTGACAATTATATTCACATCACTACACAGTAATGTGTAAAAGAAGAAATGCAAATGGTCATTTTATGGAACATTAGTGAAAGGAGATAATGACAGGACCAATAGTTTATATCTGACTGATGGTCAGTTTACATATCCATCATCGGTTGAGTGGCCTGGAAGCTGTGGTCAGTCAGTGAAATGAAAGACTTTTCAAGCTGCCCATTTCCTGTCTGGTGTATACACAGCTCTGCTGGAGACTGGAGGGACTGCTATTTTATGGTTAAGGTGTGGTCTGGAATGATTCTAAAGTATGCAAAAGTAATTTGTGAAAAATAATTCTTAGATCTTTCTGTAGAGAGAGATTTCGATACAAGTAATGTAATGAATTATTTAATTAAATAATATTTAAGCATCAAGTATACACTTTTGGAAATTTGATGAAAAATATACAGATTTGTTTAAATTCAACAAACTGACTACAATGGTAACTTTGACCGACATTCTGCTAACAGTTTACCTCACATGTTATATAGGTTTTGCATCTACAGTTTATCTGTTTTAACCATAAGATTACTATACATTTGTATAGGGAAGTCAATTTACAGTATTCCACATATAATAATGTGTTCAAAGTTGGAACAGGTACAAAACCATTAATTACAAAGCTGGCAATTAAATTCTTAATGAGTATTTTCTAATTTAAAAGATCCAGGAATAACCGTTATAAATTTGAGTTCAGCTTGGAAGCTGTCATCATGACATAATTTATAGGACCCCCTTTGATAAACACTCAGCAGCAGGAGCTTTTTTCCCCTTCAGAAGTACTAAGATTCTGGCTATAATCACCAGAGCATCTCATAATGCTGGCACTTACACAGTTGACATTGGGCTATTTGAGTAAGTGGTGGTATCCTTGAGGAATTTGACTTCAGATGAAATAATAACCAGTAAAGACCTTTTAATATATTCCATGTGTGTGTTTTTAGCTGTATTTTTTTTCTGTAGAAGTAATTGATCATCTTGAATGGTTTCGTATGGAAAGAGTCATTACAGGGAAGGGAAGGGAAATAATAAACTGTTCTCATAGCTAGAAGATAGATTTATTGACATTTTGAATATTCTCTGGCTGTCTGTGTATTGAGATAATTTACATACATAATGTAACAAATATATGTGTATCATTGGTACGAATGAAAGAATTAACATGAATTGTTTTTAGAGAATTCTAGTTTTTGTTTCCAAGCTTCATAAAGGAGACCATGGTTTGATAGTGAATTTGTCTTTAATTTGTTTTCTTTTGTGTTTTGAACCTCATTAAGTTCTAAATGTGAGGCAGCAAATGAGATCTGTAACACAACACAATATACTTATAATGGATATTCCATATTGTAAGTGTATGTTCCTTGTAACAAGCAATTTGTCTTAAACTGGCACGATCATTACATAGTAACCACAATCCGAAATCTCTGTTGTAAAAGAGTTTGGAGAAAGTGTTATTATATTGGGTTTAGTTTGTGAGTGATAAACAATGTGTGGTATAGCCATTTTCTGCTATTCTAGATGCATGTACACCATTCATCTTTGTTTTTATTATAGAAGAACTTTTGACATGGTGAGTGTCAGATTGCCTGTTGGTAATGTCCATCAATGTCTGACTTACAGTTTTAACAACTTTCACTCTATTTCTGTAGGGCAGTTCTTTAAGTATATCTAATATAATGACTA
Organism: Pododesmus macrochisma; assembly: GCA_032359645.1. Lineage (NCBI taxonomy): Eukaryota > Metazoa > Mollusca > Bivalvia > Pectinida > Anomiidae > Pododesmus > Pododesmus macrochisma. The sequence continues at coordinate 8,170 of JAUMGZ010194129.1, read as the reverse complement.
AGTGAGACATAGCTTCATCTATAGAAAAAAACCTGTTTCGTTTTTATCGAAAAACTTACAAAAACTTTTAGCTACTGTGCGATCTCTGTTGTAGAATTTTGACAATGTTTAAATACACTTAAACAAGCATGTTGTTTGTTGTTTTCTCTTACACAAGATTATTGCTTCTTTTTTTTTTTTTTTCTTAAACAAGAATATGGTTTGATGTTTAAAAAGTGAATTAATATTTTGGCAATAGAAGACCAGTCTCCTGATGTTTTGAAGGTGTCTATAATAAGACATATGGTAACCATTTATCACAGTGACAGGAAACGAACTGTCATGCTGTATATATTTTTATGATATCTGTGCCAGGCCACTTTTAAATTAAAATATTGGAAATATATGTAGACACATAGATATAACCACGGCAACAGTAATATACCTAGAACTATAACATTTTCAAAAAACATCATTGCAGAGCAGTAATATTTGATGGTTCATATATTGTCGGCAGTCTCACACTGAAATGTAAACTAGAGTATTTTAATTATGATATTCATAGAGAATGTGTTGTGTAATCAGGATATTTTTTATTTAAAGATAGATAATTGTTTTCAGAAACAGTCATAAAACAGAAGATAATATTTGGTGGAAATATTTGGTGTTTTATTCATTGACTACTCAACTGTGCATGTATATGCGTGTGGCCTGCTCATTATGTTGGCTATGAGATCTATTTGTTTGTCTTTCATACAACTATTTATTATTACATATAATTTATCTGTTAGCTGATTACTTCCCTTTGATTAACTCTTTTGTTCCTATTGTCCACAATATGTCTTATCAGAGCTTCTTCTACACAGTTCTTTGTTGTTCCATTGTTGGTTCTGTTTTTCTTGTGAATAACTCCGGTCATGGGTCTCCCTGTGATCTTGTTTAGCTATACCTATCTTGTCGCTGGGTGATCTTCAAAGCTGTGTTTAAATATTTTTTAAAATAACTTTGACCCCTATATGTGACCCCTATATTAGTTTTCGTGACTTGATGATTTGTTGTCCAATTAGCAATATACATATTTCAGTATTGTCATTTGTGTAAAATTAAAAAATTATGAATATGGTTACAAAGGACGAGTGAGCAGAATCAAGTTTTTGTGTTGCCCCCTGCATACATCTTTGGTTTTTTGTTCAAGGTAAATTTACACACCTTTGAACAACATTGAATATGGTTATTGTTTTACTTTGTGGGTTTTTACCGACAGATTTCACACATTTCTTTCTTCATTTAAAGTTGGAATTTTCTTATGACAAGGTGAGTTATTTTAGTCTCAGAGTTTTTACTTATCAGTTCTTTGACCTAGCCTTTTGAATATGTCATACAAAGTGTAATTATACATGTCTCATTACAATTTATTTTGATATACTAACATGTATATATACACCTTGTGAATTAAACAACTGATATCTTGTTAAGTTTTACATCTTTAGACAAATTGTTAAACTTTACAATTTCAGAATACCTTTTGACCTTTACAACTTCAGACAACTTGTTGAGTTTTTGCCATATACCATACATGTAACTTATACTATAGACTTAACCACTTCAGTCCATGTTTGTTTTTATTAGACAATCTTCACCAAAGGTCTACCTTTTCCATATCAATCTCAGACAATTTGACATCATTTCAAAACTTCTTCTTCTAACAAAGGAGGCCTAGAGCTTTATGCTTGCATGTGTAGTTACCACGGGACATGGAGAACAGGGGTCAAAATAAGTGACACATTTTGGGATCATCATTGAACAACATGGCAAATATGTTAACTTTTCATCTTTTTCAACCTCTTGTCCACAACCACTAGACCCATTTTAACTAAACTTGGTGGAAAGCATCCATGGCGAAGGGAATTCATATTTATTTAGATAATGAGTCAGTCTGCCTGCAGGGGCACCACTTGGGGGCCTAGAATTATGAAAATTTGACAACATTTTAATAGACGAATCTTCCAATAATTGAGATGACCTAGACCTTATGTTATCAGTACTTTCACATGGAGTTACTTTGGAGTATAGAGAACCAAGTTTGTTCAAGGCTTTACCCTATAGGTTACACACATTTGGGTCAAATTTTCAATACTTGATCTATAGCGCTAGTGCAATATTTGTTACAATTTCACATTATTGACTTTAGAGAAGGGGATTCTGATTTGTGAAGATAGTGGTGCCCTGACACTAGGGGGGTCTTAAGTAGGGGAATTTCGACAAAATTTCAAAAATAATTTTCCTTATTTAGCCCTAGAGTTTGTTGCTTGCATATAGATACATACCGGGTAGTATTATAACATATATGTAAAGTTTTCAAGCTGTTACACATACCTTATAGCACCAATTTAAACTAACTTGGTATGACGCATTCTTCAAAGAAGTCAGGTACATATTTACTCAAATGATTGAGCTTGCCCCCAATTGGTCGTCACTAGAGTATTGAAAAAAAATCTGAAATACATTTGTTCATTAATCAAATACCAGATTATAGTGTTGACGGACATCAAAACACAATGGGCCTCTTGTATTTGTGGTCATCATTTAAATGAGGATGTTGCAATGAGAGAATAAATTCACACAATTTTCAGGTTTTAACAAATGATAAGATTTATGATAAAATTGTTTTCTTCTGTACTTCAGCTATTTATAAGAAATGCCAACCACAACCTCATCATCAAATTGTATTTATATATATATTTATATATATATAAATATATACAGTAAAATTCTATAATTGGACATCTTAGCAGGTTGGGTAAATTTACAGTATTTTTATATTTAAAAATTAATTTATTTCACAGGTTACGCCGCCCAACTCTTTGTCAAAAGATTTTGAATTATGAAAATTGTTTAATCACAAAAATGCAAATTTTGTGAAATTTTAACCTTGAAAATAGTCATTTTTAGCTTCACTGTACATATTAATTAAGCTATAAGTATATGAAAAGAGAATATCTCAATCTGTATTGAACTGAATGTAGTGAATCTCCTAAATTCTATTCATATTATTATATTTTATGACCAGAAGTTGTAACAAGAATACAAAACATAATTTCCTATAGATCGAATGAGCTTTAAAACCTTCATCAGTGATTCTATTGATTCATATGCACACAATTAAGTAATTTGATTTTTTAGAATTCAGATTCCTAAAATTTTTTGAAACATGTATGTTCTCTTCATTCAGGGGAACAGGGTGTCAGAATGTTGATACAAAACATATGGTGATACTGACATTGACCTTCCTGTGTATGCTGGTAGTCTGGGACCTATCCCACATCAACTGGGGCTAGTGTTGGGTTATGGCATGTGGGGTTGTGAAAAGTCTCAGTCAGAATATTGGACAAGATGTTTCTCTGCAATTAAAGCATGAGTTTATATTGTGTATCAATACTGTATACTAATCATCCTGTTCTGTGTTTTAAAGTGTTATAAGTTAATTAACACCTAGTAAAGATTGGCTATCACTAGTAATTCATACCATTGTTAAGTCACATCGAAACAAATTGGTTCATACCATGTGCCTTATGCACTAACTAATGTATTCAGGTTACAACAGATTGCATTTAATTTTTGCCCAATCTTGTAAATTTTTTCTCTGAAAAAACTATTTGCTTGAACATTTGAATTTTCTTTACAATTAACGATCAAGGCTTTGTTTATAATTGTATTAGTAATGCTTGATAAAATCATGACAATATTTGGATTTGAAAAAAATTATAAGGGAGACAACTGTTTTAGTCTTGTTCAAGTAAATCAGGGGAGACAATCATCAGATGGGGTTGTTCTGGGTTCAACACAGATTATATGCTCAACATATTGTATTACTAAAAAGTTCATTATATACAGTAATGTTAGCATCCATTTCAGTTTGTGTTACTAATTTGCATGAATTACTGATTTTGTCTACTGGTCCTGTACTAATTTGTTTGAATGTTTTTTTTTTGTTTTTTTGTTTTAAATGCATTGAATTTTTAACACATGTTATTTTTAGTTTAATTAACAAATGTTGATCAATAATGTTGTTTCCAATTGAATGTAACACTACCTGGATACACCATTATATGTTTCATTTTGATTCTCATTTCCAAACTATTCCAAATTATAATACATGTATATATGTATTAGTTATACTAACCAGTATGTTTTATTCTTGAAATAAGATTTACTAAAAGTTAAGGAAAGATTTAAACAAACAAAGAAGTGTTTACATTGATGCAATCATCAGTTTTTAATTTATAAAGACAGTTGAAGCTTGCCATGGCACCATCACATGTTTAAGTAAATATGTGTGTTGACAGCTATTAGTGTTAGTGTGTACATCTATCATCAGACATGTTTATACATTAAATTGTGTTTTATGTTCCTCACATTACTCTTAACTTTAAAACTAATTATATTCTAACCTGATTTTACTAGCACTGATTTTAGCTTTGCATAATAAACTCTTAATTCTGAACTAAAATGTGCCACCACACCATTTCACCATTAATTTGATTAAATATTTTTTTAGTGAAACAAAAATAGTTAAAGTATGGAATTATAATTACAATGAAAAAGTCATCATTATCCTCAGAAGTGTAAAAAAAATGTGTTTTCACCATAAAATTATGATATATTGTTGCAAATATAGAACTGGTATGTTGTTGTATAGTACTGGTATATTGTTGTATATTACTGGTATGTTGTTGTATGGTACTGGTATATAGTTGTATAGTACTTGTATGTTGTTGTATAGTATTGGTATATAGTTGTATATTACTGGTATGTTGTTGTATAGTACTTGTATGTTGTTGTATAGAATTGGTATATAGTTGTATATTACTAGTATTTTGTTGTATAGTACTTGTATGTTGTTGTATGGTACAGGTATATAGTTGTATAGTACTTGTATGTTGTTGTATAGTATTGGTATGTTGTTGTATGGTATTGGTATATAGTTGTATAGTACTGGTATGTTGTTGTATAGTACAGGTATATGTTGTATAGTACTGGTATGTTGTTGTATAGTTCTGGTATGTTGTTGTATAGTATTGGTATATAGTTGTATAGTACTGGTATGTTGTTGTATGGTACTGGTATATTGTTGTATAGTACTGGTATGTTGTTGTATAGTACTTGTATGTTGTTGTAAAGTAATGGTATGTTGATGTATAGTATTGGTATATTGTTGTTTAGTACTGATATATTGTTGTATAGTACTTGTATGTTGTTGTATAGTACAGGTATATGTTGTATAGTTTTGGTATGTTATTGTATGGTACTGGTATATTGTTGTATAGTACTGGTATGTTGTTGTATAGTACTGGTATGTTGTTGTATAGTACTGGTATGTTGTTATATAGTACAGGTATGTTGATGTATAGAATTGGTATATTGTTGTTTAGAACTGGTATATTGTTGAATAGTACTTGTATGTTGTTGTATAGTACAGGTATATGTTGTATAGTTTTGGCATGTTGTTGTAAAGTACTGGTATATTGTTGTATATTACTGGTATATTGTTGTATAGTACTGGTATATTGTTGTATAGTACTGGTATGTTGTTGTATATTACTGGTATGTTGTTGTATAGTACAGGTATGCTGATGTATATTATTGGTATATTGTTGTTAAGTACTGGTATATTGTTGTATAGTACAGGTATATGTTGTATAGTTTTGGTATATGTTGTATAGTTTTGGTATATTGTTGTATAGTACTGGTATGTTGTTGTATAGTACTGGTTTGTTGTTGTATAGTACTGGTATGTTGTTGTATAGTACAGGTATGTTGATGTATAGTATTGGTATATTGTTGTTTAGTACTGGTATGTTGTTGTATATTACTGGTATGTTGTTGTATAGTACAGGTATATTGTTGTATAGTACAGGTATATGTTGTATAGTTTTGGTATGTTGTTGTATAGTATTGGTATATTGTTGTATAGTACTGGTATATTGTTGAATAGTACTTGTATGTTTTTGTATAGTACAGGTATATGTTGTATAGTTTTGGTATGTTGTTGTATAGTTTTGATATATTGTTGTATAATACTGGTATGTTGATGTATAGTACTGGTATGTTGTTGTATTGTACTGTAATGTTGTTGTTTAGTACTGGTGTGTTGTTGTATGGTATTGGTATATTGTTTTATAGTACTGGTATGTTGTCGTTTAGTACTAGTATGTTGTTGTATGGTACAGGTATAGAGTTGTATGGTACTGGTATATTGTTGTTTAGTACTGGTATATTGTTTTATAGTACTGGTATGTTGTTGTATAGTTTCGGTATGTTGCTGTATAGTACTGGCATGTTATTGTATAGTACTGGTATGTTGTTGTATAGTACTGGTATATTGTTGTATAGTTTTGGTATGGTGTTTTATGATACTGGTATATTGTTGTATAGTACAGGTAATATGTATAGTATTGGTATATTGTTGTATAGTACTAGTTTGTTGATGTATAGTACATTTTATGTTGTTGTATAGTTTTGGTATGTTGTTGTATATACTGGTATATTTTTGTATAGTACAGGTTTGTTGCTGTATAGTACAGGTATATGTTGTATGGTATTGGTATATTGTTGTATAGTACTTGTTTGTTGATGTATAGTACATTTTATGTTGTTGTATATTATTTGTATATTGTTGTATAGTTCTGGTATATTGTTGTTTAGTACTGGTATATTGTTGTATAGTACTGGTATGTTGTTGTATAAAACTGGTATGTTGTTGTATAGTACTGGTATGTTGATGTATAGTACTGGTATGTTTTGTAAAGTATTGGTATATTGTTGTATAGTACTGGTATGTTGATGTATAGTACTGGTATGTTGATGTATAGTACTGGTATGTTGATGTGTAGTATTGGTATATTGTTGTTTAGTACTAGAATATTGTTGTATGGTACTGGTATATTGTTGTATGATACTGGTATGTTGTTGTATAGTACTAATAAATTGTTGCATAATACTGGTATATTGTTGTTTAGTACTGGTATATTGTTGTATGGTACTGGTATGTTGTTGTATAGTACTGGTATATTGTTGTATGGTACTGGTATGTTGTTGTATAGTACTGGTATATTGTTGTATAGTACTGGTATGATGTTGTTTAGTACAGGTATATGTTGTACAGTACTGGTATACTGATGTATAGTACTGGTATGTTGTTGTATAGTTTTGGTATGTTGTTGTTTAGTACTGGTATGTTGTTGTATAGAATTGGTATGTTGTTGTATAGTTTTGGTATGTTGATGTATAGTACTGGTATGTTGTTGTTTAGTACTGGTATGTTGTTGTATAGTACTTGTATGCTGTTGTTTAGTACTGGTATGTTGTTGTATAGTATTGGTATGTTGTTGTATAGTTTTGGTATGTTGTTGTATAGTACTTGTATGCTGTTGTTTAGTACTGGTATGTTGTTGTATAGTACTTGTATGTTGTTGTTTAGTACTGGTATGTTGTTGTATAGTATTGGTATATTGTTGTATAGTTTTTGTATATTGTTGTATGTTTCTGGTGTGTTGATGTATAGAACTGGTATGTTGTTGTATAATACAGGTATATTGTTGTATAGTACTGGTATGTTGTTGTGTAGTTTTGATATGTTGATGTATAGAACTGGTAAATTGTTGTATGGTACTGGTATGTTGTTGTATAGTTTTGGTATGTTGTTGTATAGTATTGGTATGTTGATGTATAGTACTGGTATATTGTGTATAGTACTTGTATGTTGAGGTATAGTACTGGTATGTTGTTTTATAGTACTGTTATGTTGTTGTTTAGTACTGGTATGTTGTTGTATAGTACAGGTATGTTGATGTATAGTATTGGTATATTGTTGTATAGTACTGGTATATTGTTGTATAACATTGATATATTGTTGTATAGTTATGGTATGTTGTTGTATAGTTTTGGTATGTTGATGTATAGTACTGGTATGTTGTTGTATAGTATTGGTCTATTGTTGTATAGTACAGGTATAGAGTTGTATTGTACTGGTATGTTGTTGTTTAGTACTGGTATGTTGTTGTATGATACTGGTATGTTGCTGTATAGTACTGGCATGTTATTGTATAGTACTGGTATGTTGTTGTATGGTACAGGTATATAGTTGTATAGTACTTGTATGTTGTTGTATAGTATTGGTATGTTGTTGTAT
>JAUMGZ010194118.1:0-12996 GCA_032359645.1 Pododesmus macrochisma | reverse complement strand
CAACTTTCTCACACTAGCACGCCCCGGACGGGGATCGAACTAGAAGGTGAAAGGCTTATGATTACAAGTCGGCGACTGTAACCACTAGGCCACTGAGGCCCCTAGGATAGGACGCGATCAAACAAATAAACGTACAAGCTTTAAAAGTACATGTAATACATGTTTTTTTTTTTTTTTACCTTAACGACAATATAAATTCACGCTTGCGAATTTTGCGAAAAATGTTTAACTTTCGATTTGATTTTATCCGAGAAGCATGGAACGTGCATCTTTCAACAAAATGAAAATGTATTGATCCGTGCGCTCGTATTATTCCTGATTCATTCTTCAAATATATTGGCGATAATTACGAACGAAGGAAAGAGAATCTTAAGTAGTACGTATAATGTTTAATACTAATTCATGTTTAATACTTTTGCTAATACAAGCATATTTACGAGATAGTCATGCAGCTAGAATTATCCTCCCGGAGACACGTCTTCGAGCACATTTATTTGAAGGATACGATCCACACTCTCGACCTGTTCTGAACCAGGCCCAACCAATGGATATCACTACTCACCTACACTTGTTGACGATCCCCTCTGTCAACGAAAAAGACCATACTATGTTGTCGCGTGTATGGCTGGATATAAAATGGAATGATTTCCGACTCACTTGGAATGTCTCGGATTATGATGACATTGACAATATTCTTGTCAGCAAAAACGATGTTTGGAAACCAGATATCGTCATTCGGAATGAAGTTGGAAATACTAATGGGTTGATGGAAGGAGAATTGGCGGAACCACTTATATATTCTAACGGTGATGTTGTTCTGTGGCCAGGGAAAAAGATAATGACGATGTGTCGTGTTGATACATCCAAATATCCTTTTGATAGCCAAATATGCTCTTTAGAAATTGGCAAGTGGTATTATGGTGACAATAAGGTGGACATTTATCCACAGGAATCATCCGTAGATCTACATTTTTATTCTGAAAGTGAACAATGGAGGGTGGTGAACACGACCGTTGATAAGAAAGTTTATGATGAATATGGTATCAAATTTTCCCGAATACATTACAATTTGTTTCTTACTCGAAGACCATTGTATATTCTCCTGAACGTTATAATACCACTAATGACTTTATCATTTCTAAATCAGATGTGCTTTTTCCTGCCGATAGAAAGTGGAGAAAAGATAGGAATGTGCATGGCTATATTTTTGACGTTTGCAGTGTTTCTGTCTTTAGTTAGTAAATCGCTACCGAAATCATCTATTCAATTTCCGGCGTTTGGCATTTATTTAGTGATCCAAACCGTCCTCAGTGGTATCACTATCGCTTCAGAGGTTCTAGTGCTACATATCTACAATATAGGCTCCAAAAGTAAATCGTATACAGCTTCTCTTCTGTCTTGGTTATGCAAAACTAATAAAGAATGTTGTACAGACAACAATCTGCGTATTTCCCTGAGACATGACAAACCACACCAAGAAGAAACGACATCTGAACAAACAACTACAGAGAATGAGGAAATCGAAGACTGTCACATTGGCAGAGAAAAAGAGCAACAAGACGACTCCTTTACCCTCCCCAGGGATCACCGCTGTCGCAGGTGTTGGGTTGATTTAGCCATCAGTCTAGATAGATTCATTGGGTGTATGGTTCTGTGCCTAAACTTGTGTACTGTTGTTATATTTTTCGTTTACGTAAATGTTTAATTTCATTGTGCATTATAGACATTGTTTCATGCCATGCGCTGCAGCTCTTTTATGTTATTTACGAGCTAATACTGTAATGCAAAAAGAAAAATTAAACACAGACGTAAGTTTGGGACAGAGGAGTGTTATTATTGATTCGTGTAGTTTAAGTATGTATTAAACGGGAGAACACTTTTCATATGATGAATATCCCAAGACAAGGTCACCACATATGTTTAGAATCTTTAGTACATGAAAATGTTCTGATGAGCTAGTTGTGTCCATGTTGAAAACTGGATCAAATTCAAGGCTGTGTTCATTTAGGTAACATTGAAAAAGGAAAGATTTTAGTTAAAATTCACAAAGAAACAGCAGTGATTATTCGGAAGGATATCACATGTCCATTCTCAGTAGTTTCTATGCTGGGTGACCGTCCTAAGTCGGTTCGTATGGATTACTAGTCTTGATAATTTTTGTGATGTCGATTTAACAAATTACATTCCGGTACTTCATTGTTTGACGCATTTATTGTTTGTTTGTCAATGTCTCTCGTTCTGTTGATCCTATTCATACTGTTTTGTTCTATACATAAATCATTATTGTGAGTGACTTGAATAGTGGAAAGGGTTGCCATACACCGGAACGACACGGAGGCATCGCGGAGGATGACACGTGTGAAGCTTTTAGTTTTTTAATAGAAGTTCGTGATGTTTCAGTTTTTAGTTAATAAACGTGTGTTTGGTTATTTTCTGTGTGCGTCCCACGTTTTCCTTTTGTTTGCCCATGTCCATGGACTTACGGCTTTAGAATATCGTCTTGGTTTTTCGTATTTACTATTTGAACATAATTTCCACACACGAATACTCGTATGAGATAATAGACGCTTATTCTTAGAAACCTGATTTTGTTTCTAAGTTTAAGAAGAGGTCCATGATGTTCTGTTTTGGAATTATATTGGATTTATTTTCCACAACTATTGACATGTATCATTGCATGTAAAATATACTTAAAATATATGTACAGTTGATAATAGGGAATAACTACATGTTCACTATCTAATTGTTTGGTTTTTTTAATCACACACACATATTCATATTAATGAATGATTAATATAAAATTTGGGTTACCGGGATGGCAAGCTTGCATGGTCTCGCGCTGTACAATATATGTATCATATAAACATGTTCTTCTTCCCTTACAGTCTTTTTGTGCAACTCCTCACTTTACATTCATTTGTAGTTGAGGGTATTTGCTGTGTATTTTATCCTTTATATTCTTCCATTTACCCTTCTCATTTTTTGTTTTTGTTTTGTTTTGTTTTTGTTAATTTACCATTTGATACACCTGTCAACACTTTTATATTACTTTGTGATCCACAAAACTTTTGTCACGTTATTTCATTACAGAACTCATTTAGTATGGTTATGACTGAATTGTAATACGTTTCATCAAATTCTATAAATCAAATAAACTTAAATAGCAGTGATTGATTTTTCATACTGATTATAAATGAAATAATGAGTCCGGGTCAACTTAACAAAATAGTTAGAATGTAATTATTAACAATAACAGTATGATTATAAATTGATTACAGGGTCTGTAATATCAAAGGATACGATAGATACATTTATATGGCATGAAATCCGTTTACAGTAAGATGCATACGGCACTTTTTTCCAGCTTATCTGAAGTTTGTATATGTCCGCTGTTTGAGGACGAGTCATGTCTCATTATATCATTAATAGTATTAACAGCCTGCTGCATATCTCCGCTCCATGCTGAAAATGCAAGCTCTCCCATTGACTTAATCGTTCCAATCTGCAACAGATATACACTTTATATTGTATGAAATGTAAACATCTACGGTTGTTAGCTATGTTTGTTTTCCTGTACAAGATATGAGAATAATTAGCACGACGTCTATTGGGTTTAAACGTCTGAAACAGCGGTATGATATCATTTGATATTTGTTAAAAATTTGACAACTTAACATACGAGCTATCAGTTTAGTATTGAAACTTGACCGCAAGAATCAAACCTACTTTTGATCTAAGGGTCAGGTCATCAACAAGGTTATCTACCATGTCCCACGGCTATTGTATTCACAAACAACACGCTCTAGGGTTTTTACTTTGATGCAAGACTTTAAATTTTGTCAAATGATTCCCATTTAGCCCCCTAGTGATGCCCCCTGTGAACAGTGTCTAACTATTTGAATAAATCATAATTTCGTTTCCCATCAAGATGTTTCCTAACAAGTTTGGTTGAAATTGGTTCAGTTGTTGTAGAGAAGTCGAATATCTTAAAAGTTCAACTTGATCCCGTAATACTATAGAGAGGATACATTCAATAAGATATTATGTTGACTACACACATATTTACAGCAAAACATTTCTTCGTCATTTTTATAATATAACATTGTATGGTAGTGCCTATCAAACTAAAGGGTAGATGCCAGTCAAAAAATAACACGTCATTTTGGGTCGGTCGTGTGTACAGGGACACATTAGCCTCTGGAATGACCATAATCCAAATGTAAAGATCGAGAAAAACAGGTTCATCCTCACATGAGCTTTACTGTCTGTTCCTGGTGGCGCGTCCCTTCCTGACCTATCAGTATGTTTTTCTGCTTTGGTCTTTTGTCGCGAAGTCGCTTAAATATGGATGATAAGGTAATAAGTACGAAAAACCAAGACGATATTCTAAAGCCGCAAGTCCATGAACACGGGCAAAGGAAAACGTGGGACGCACACAGAAAAGATAAACAAATACACATTTATCATCTAAAAAGGAAACATCACGAACTTCTATTAAAAAACCTAGAAGCGAAACCAGGTGCTCGCGATGCGATGTCAAGTCCTTATAAAAGAAACAAGCGACTCAGTGCATTTTGGTAAATATTGTCATTCTTCTAACTGACCCATATAATCACCATTATGTGATACGTATGTACAAGGAAACGCTCTCCCCGTCTTCTTCGGATGTCTGCTTCCTCTTTTAGTTTATTAAAGAAGTAATTAATTTTTCCTGTTTAGTTATATAATGAATTTGTGTTTCCCATGCGCGTTTCCTTAGGACCATAATTTTATGTTTTTTTTTTTATTTAAAAAAACTGTGTTTGATGTTTGTATTTTATTTTGTTCTTTGATATAGAGTTAATAAAAGGCAATATAACTTTTAATAGAAATTACCTGTGACTTCGACCAAGTTTCTTTGTTTCTGTTGGATTCTGTCATGAATTTTTCAATACTTGAAGCCAGTATCGCTGTTGCATACGAGGTAGCAAACCGTACCACAAGCGTCTCATCGTTTGCATGTGTACTATGCACCTCTCTTGAATATTGATATTGCGATGCCACTGTCAGCTCAACTTTGTGGTCCTCTTTATTTCTGTTTTCAACATGCTCGTATCGTTCTCTTTCTTGTTTTTCTTTATGTTCAAAAGAATTGTTTTTGTCATCAATCATCCAGTGAACTTTTAAATTCTGTAAAAGTGATATATACAGAACACATATGATATATACTTCTGTCTATGAATAAAGCATGTTATACATAGAAAACTAGTCGTGTTGATGAATCTAAACAAGATTGATAAATGATGCCAAGGAATCAATAGTTGAAAACATAAATTACAAAGGTCGATTCAAAAATGGTGGTCAGTTCCTTTGCATTTAAGTGTCCATCTGTGATTTGATGTCCCGCCACCGTGGGTAAAATTTCGAAGGTTTGTCGTACCGCTAAGTGTCGCTCTGTGGTTGGCATCGAATTATTATATGTGTTTTATCATAATTTTATGTTTATTGGTGTTTTCATTTGTCCTTCTTAGACATTCATCTTTATTTCTCTTTTGTTCTGTAGCTTTACAAAATTCAAAATCAAATATGCAAATCAAGTTTGTTTGATTTGTTTCAAATATTTTATGAAATGTAATGATTATGATTCATCGATATTTAAACCAAAACATACCGAAAACAACACACCACAAGAAAGGTGTCATGTAAGGCAAAGAATGCTATCAGGTATCTCAAAAACTAAGATTAGTGGAATCATCAGAATGAAAGACATAGGCAAACTAGCAACAACCGTATCTAACAATTCAACACCATAATAAAAAGGAATTCAAATGACGTCACAACAACTTGAAGACTTGGCATATTCATGTTAACTTACTTCTGACGGTCATGGAGCACGAAACCGGGCGGTAACGTTTGACAGTTTAACAAGATTCCCACTTACCGTTTTAGATTCTTAACCCCACCCCTTTTGGCTCTGTAGCTTTTAAATATCAAAGTCTTGTCTATTCTAAATACATATATTAATTTCCATTAACGACGGCTGCTTCGGAGCTTCAGTTTTCAATTTGTATCAATATACAAAAAAATCTAAAATATGATATACATTTAGAAATTTAATTTGATAAAAAACAAAACGATTAAAACCTTTGTACATATGTGGAAATTAGCGATTGAAAATTGGACGCAACAAAACAGTACAAAGCAGGCAACTGAAATAGAGTATTGTTGGATAAAAACAAAAATATCCATAATTAAAAAAACTGATTTACAATTTCCCTTAACAACATATGCTTACAATAAAAATTGCAAACTGAAACAGTTCACCAATTAATTTAATACAAAATAGCTTAACAACCTTACCTTATGTCCCCTCTTTGTAGCGCTTGCATGCTGTTCTGTAGCAGCGTTTGATCCAATATTCACTGACCCTGTATCTAATTCAGGCATGTATTTCTCTAGGATAGTGTGTCGCTTTGTAGATAAAAACGTCAACCACGATTGAAACGTTTTCACATCCGAACCGACTGAAAAGAAATATAAAAATAAAGTATTTTTTGGTTTGTTTTCGACAAAAAATCCCTTTCTACTGTTGTTCTGTCTACTTAGTATAATTATAAAATCCATTGTTTAAAAGAAGTGGTCCATTAGGCCTTATCGTCGCTCTGGTTGAATAGGCCTATTAAAGTAAATAACAAACCTTTTTCTCCAAGCTCTGAAATTAAATATATACCAAACCATTAAGCACTAGGCCTTCTAGTTAGTTAAAGAAGATTTTTGGAATTTTGTCAAATTTTCCGCCTTTTAGCCCCCTAAAGTGGCACCAACTGGGGGCCGAGGCCCTGCATTTGAAGAAATCTGAAATCCCTTTCGCCATGGATGACTTCTACCAAGTTTGGATGAAATAAGACAAGTAGTTTTGGACAAGAGGTAAACAATGAGAATAGTTAAATATGTGCTATAGTACCATAAAGTTGCATGACCCAAAACGCGTAACCTATTTTTGACCCAAGGGTCACGCCTTCGACCAACTAGGTTCTCTATGCCCTAAAGTTACTACATGTACATACCAAATCATTAAACTCTAGGCCTTCTAGTTTATTAGAAGAAGATTTTTGAAGTTTTGACAAATTTTGCATCTTTTGCCCCCAAGTGGTGCCCCCTGGTGTCGATCCCCTTCATTTGCACAAATTTGAATCCCCGTCCCCTAGGGATTCTTCCTACCAAGTTTGGATGACATGGGTCCTGTGGTTTAGGAGCTGAAGTCGAAAATGTGAAAAGTTTACGACGGACGACGGACGGACGACGGACGGGATTTGTATGAGAAAAGTCCACCATTGACCTTTGGTTCAAATGGACTAAAAAAGCCTTTATAAACATTAAAGATGATAAGGGTAACATCTGCATTCCAGAAGGTGTGAGGACCCAAATTGGGTCATAGCTGCATTTCATAACATTAATCTAAAGATACCAGTAATAATAGAAATCCATTGTATATATTTCTGAAATATTGAATATAAGTGATACTCGTTTGTTTTTACAGATACTTTCATTGTATTATTGTAGGGTTTTTTGAATATCATAACCATCGTGATTTATCCCCTCCCTTCCAACTTTGACTTTGTAGCTTTAACTATCGAAGTCTTGTCTATTCTAAATTAATTTTCTCCATAGCGTTCATTTAAGATGGCTGTTTCGAAGCTAGATCTGGGGTTCGGGATGGGAGTGTCTCACACGGAGTATAGGCTCTTCCCTGTACATAGAATAAAACACACACACACACACACACACACACACACACACACTAGCACACATTCATATATTGAATATATTGACACAGCTATTCCATTTATATCAGCATCAATTGTTTCTATAAACTGTTCTTGAAAGTGTCCGAATGGTGTTGCTGTCCCAATCTGGGAACAGTGACGTTACAATGTATTCAATAGACCCCGATACAAAATAATTGGTGCCACGAATGTAGCACGAAATGCCAATTTTTTGTGAACACCTGTTTTACTTCTGGTAATTTTTCATGCATAATACATGCATTAAATTTGGTTCGCAATATTTCTTTCAGGTTTAATTACGGTTGAATCTAAGCGATGCCTCTTCCCTGTGCTATACACCTTATCGCGGTAGGGAGGTTTGCGCGTCTCGATGATCTGGAGAGCTATGCTGGCGGGAACTTGTGTTTCTGGAAGGGTCACCAAAGTCAGACAGGTTGAAGGGAAGAGGTCAGACAAAGATCTGCACGTCCTTCGGAGGTGACGCTAATCTGACGGTCCCTTGTACAGGGATTTTTAACTCCCTGACACGATAAGGATCTCCATGTAAAGTTCGATAGAAGAGTAGTAGAGTAGTTGGAAACGCCATAGCATGGACTCATCCTTCTTTCGGAACTATCTCTATTACTTTCGGTTCCCGGTCCTGTCGCCGCTTCTCTTCCTGTCCTATGTTTTGGTTTTTCTCCTTTGGTCTTTTGTCAAAATATCGGTGAAATATTCTGGACATGACGTTTAGTCCTTATTTAACAAAAATAAACAAAACAATCTAAGCTTTGCCTCATGGTTTGACGTCATTTCGTAAAAGTCCGTCTCAGTGTGCAAGTCGTTTTGTTAGCGAGATTTTTTGTTTGTCACTTTCATTGGTCCTATTTCTTCTTACTGTATCGCTTAGATTGTTCTGTCAACGTTCTGGTTTGCCCATATTATTATTGACGAATTCATTATAAGTAGCGTCTTTGTACAATCCGATTAAAACCAGATATAACTACTCCCGTTATTTGGATGTCGATTTTAACCAGATTGCGTCTTTGTGTTACCTAAGTTTAACGTTAGATCAATAAATGACAACAGTACCATAATATAGGAGTGTATGTGTCTTTCTTTCTTGTTGCTTACCTTCAAAGGGAATTAATTGTTCTGTAACTGTTGATTCGTTCTTAATCAATTGTGGATGAAACACGCCTGATCTAATTTGAATTTCTGAACTTTGGTTTTGTGAAGGAAAATGATCTCCATTTACACTTATCAAGAGCTGAAAAAACAAATGATGATATTTTAAGCTCCAGACAACATAACTGTTCAGATCATCTGGACACTCCAATCCCCTTACTGCAAATACAGGGGAGACAAGTCTTAAGCAAACTTGTTTTCAATAACTAGAGTTACCAAATGTAAAAGCTTTGAAACGTATCATTATGCTTACTAATTACTGATATTACGCTTAGTTCAGTATCGTTTCTGACAGTGCAATTAAATAATTCACTTTCTCGATGGTAACTAATGGTAACTAAGCATAAAAATAATCGTTTGCACAAGTACATTTTCATCGCCAAAATGTCATCATTTATCCTTAATAAATTAATACTTAAGAGAAGATCATGATGTTAATGATTGTATTTTAAGTGTTTTTTCAAAGAACGTCCCACATTCTCTTTTTATTTGCTCTTGTCCCTGGCCTTACGGCTTTTGAATATTGTCTCGGTGTCCGTATTTATCACTTTTAACTGTACTAACCTCATAAAGGATTCCTGAAAAGCCAGACAGAAACATCACAAATCTGTATAAACATGGCGACACAATGACCCATAAGACCTGATTCGCTATCTTAACACTGTCAAAGAGATCTCCGTTTACCCGAACTGCAATGTCTGTTCTGTGTTGAAAGTTTTCCAAATAAATCCGAACCTATTTCGATATAATAAAATAATATGTTATGCTTTTGATCAACGTAAAAATAAATTAATATCAACCATAAAATACAGTGAATCATTACTATGAATGTAATGCAAAATACTCTAAATATTTAACCCTTCAGATACGTTTGCGTGTAATGGGACAGTTTGTTTGATTGATTGCGGTTTAACGTCACTTTAACTAACGTTAAGCGATAACGCAACGAATGGCCAAAGGAGAAAATCTAGAAATAAGACAGACAAAGAAAAGCGATATGTAAAGAAACAGGAAGAGGGATAACATACAACGTTATTTTTACAGTCTACTCTAACTCTGCACGGGAATCTATTGTTTTATTGTGTTTGCCCATGTTCATGGACTTACGGTTTAAGAATGTAGTCTTGGTATTTCAAATCTACTACATTATCGTGTCAGAGTTTGGTAACCTTTCCACAAGAGACGCAAGCTTAGCGTCCCTTTTTAAGGAGGTGTATATCTTTTTATGACCTCCACTCTTCAATCTTTGCAAACCCCGTACGATTAATCCACTCTCTACTAAACAATGCGTAAGTCACTGATGAATCTAATACAGTGGTTGACTTAAAAATATTACTTTGGATAGTAAACTTGTAATTGGACATAAAATAAGTATAAGGACCATAAATACTGGGTAAAAACATATACATTAAGAATTAATGAACGTTCCTAATAAACTTTCACCTCGCCAATTATAAATAAGATGCCAGATTTCCACAGATGGATATATATTTTATTATTCCTGTATGCATCGCTGATGACAGTAGGAATTCTTTGAATGATCCCTGGTGGTAGTTCCTTCGTAAAATGAAATGCAAATGTAACTTGTATATCATCTTTCATTGTGAATGATGTCCAGTGAAGACCCTATAAATAAGTGTAAAACATGTTTGATAGTAAACAAAAAGAAAAGATAAACGAAATAAATGAGTACATGCAATCGCCAGAATGAGGTAGCGAGGGATTGATGACATGAACCAAATTAAGGTCCAAGTATCAACTAACCCATCAGTAAATCATTGCCGGAAAAATGGATATATTTAACATATTTGCAAAGATTTGTTATTTCGACAATGTTAAAAAAAGTGGTACATTTGTTAAAAACCAATAATTTTAACGGCGGGATGGTTTGTTTAGTTGGAGATTAACGTCACTTTCAGAATCTTTCACCGATATTGTGACAAAGATCAAAGGAGCCTAAAAGTCACTACAATATTTCTATACGTAGCCTTCATTCAATGTAGTTTCGTTTTATTTTTGACCGAGGATACTTTAATTTAATAAATTTGTATCCTGATAGGAGACGCGTTTCCCTGGATTCTGTCTGTAAAATACACGACGTTCGGGCTGTAAAACTGACGAAATACCCTATCACCTTTGTATTTGTTTTATCTTTCAGTGATGACGCATCAAAAAACCAGTGGAACCAGGAAGGAGGAACTAGTAATAGGACAGAAGGTGACGTGGTTACCAGAACAGGAAAGTAAAGCACTAGATATAGTTTAGAAAGGAAGTGATAACCCTCACAAAGCAATATAGCATATACCGGTCTATTGACGGACATTTTCTTCATAAGGCAGACACTAAAACATTTCTTCTGAGATAAGAATTTGTAATTAGGCATCACAAGACCAGGTCCTAGGTCAGGGTACTCCGTCTGTTGGTTCTGTACATACATCACACCAAGTCGTTGTAGAATATCCAAAACCATTTCTAGTTGATCCTCTCGAATATATGGCATCTAATTTTAAAATATTAAAAGAAACTGCACAATATAGTAGACGGTATGTGAAATGCAACTTAGTAACAATAGTACAAAAAATCAGAATGATATTAATATTTTAATGTAAACAGTTGCATAATGCAGCTAAATTGTTCACAAAGTCACAGAGCAGTACCAGTAAAAATCACTGAACAAATGTAATTTCTTCTGAAAAAATAAATGTCTATAATATAAAAAGAATTATCAATCTTTTGACATTGTGATGTAATAACAGTTACTTTTAAAGTCTTCTGTGTTGACATTCGTTTCTACTACTTCTAAAGCAATATGCGTGGATTATTTATCGGAGGCATGATTCAGATTGCATTTTTGTATTCCTATTATTTAGGTGGTTGCCTCTGCAGGTGGCCTAGCCCCGAAAATAGCCATAACCAATTAGCATTTGCTTCCGAAAACATGTTATACTGAATTTTTCCACCGAGGTGCCATGTGCCGTGTGTGAGGTACGCCGTTATTTATTCCCGATTCATAACGTTCTGACAGTTATTTTTGAGTTTTGGACTTAAGAAGATACAGTTTAATGCTTACCTGTATTCTTAATTGTTGTGTTTGGTGCATATTTTGGCTTTCTTTTATGTAAGTAAGTCAGTCTGTCTGTCTGTCTGTCTGTCTTTTGATAATATTTAATTCTTTATATATATAATAATGTTACCTTTGCTGATGAGTACTGTTTTTTGTTGTTTATTTGGTATAAATATGCATATTTAACAGATTTTGCATTTCAAGTTACGATTTGTGAATTATATTTTATCTAAGTCTTGTCTATCCTAAATTGTTTCCCTTTGATTCATATTTTGACTTTGGGGTATGAATGAAATACTTCAACTCATTTGGTTTGTTTGTCGTCATTTTGTTTTGAAGTTTTGGTTCAGTTGTCATGTTCATTATGATGATGACTTTTTGACGAGTCTATTGTTTTTTGTTCTGTTGATTCTATTTCTTCTTGTTTCGCAGTGCATGATATTAAGTCAGTTTGCTCACTGCTGGTGGTGATTATAAAGTAACACTTACATTCCATATTAAAGGCAACATGTATTCAGGGATTACAGCACTTTTTTGAATAGTTTCTAGGGCTTTCACAAGAACATCAGGATGTGGCGGCACTTCGCCTAACTCTTTTGGCCAAAACTTGTATGCTTCTAGACGATAGGTCCTACCTTCGTCTCCCAAATGAGAATCATTGAGCAGTGCCGCGAAGGCTTGGATGTCTATGCAAAAATAACGAATCCCTGCGTCAAACGTAAAGTCAAACTCTATCAATGTTCCCTAAAATAAAAAAGGACTTTATGAAAAGTTTTGTAGTGTTATTCAATGAAAAAATGGCATGCAAAACACATTATTTCTATACTCTGATCTTCATTGACGTCATGTGACGTCATCAAAACCAACAGAAGCTAAACGTCATTTTTTGAAAGTCAAGTTCGAAAATAAAGGCATCGACGCAATCAACATTAGTAATATTCTTCATAATAAACAAGTGCAATCTAAAATTCCAATATACTTTGAAGACAAGACGACACC
>JAUMGZ010194107.1:0-12998 GCA_032359645.1 Pododesmus macrochisma | reverse complement strand
TTGTACTGTCATACCGAAGTATGTAGGTTACACTTATGTCAATTTTAGATAATTACAGAAGAAATAATTTTACAGACCAAAACTAAATAAAAATGAAGCAAGAACTAATGCCACAGGCCTGTTACGACCTTTTCCCCACTTTTCACAAAGGGAGGAGATATGACTCTTCGCCTCTGCTAAAAAATTCCACAAAATAAAGATAAGCGATATAAGAGTCGGATAATTCGGAAAAGGTAGTGTCTATTACAGATTGAAATATGGGTAACATGTCATCTTTCATGAATAACAAAATCATTACATTTCAAGTGAAATGTCCTTAATATGTAATTATATCAATATATAGCACCGTATATGTCAACGTGAAATCAAACGACCTGTAATCTTGACATATTTGACAACTTCACTTCTATTTAGTACACGCGAATGAAAATATAGCTGTTTTGAAGGCTTAAATTGATAGTTGAGAATTGTATTTACTTAGTACATAAATTGTGATGTGACATAAAAGTGATTGCAGTCAAAATAAGGAGCATAAATCAAAATAATTCTTCGTTTTTAAAATTTATATTTCAACCCGTGCAAAAGTATAGGTGACATTGATAAAAGGCCTGACTGTATTGCTATGTAGCATGTACATGTATATATCTGTATATTGTCAG
Organism: Pododesmus macrochisma; assembly: GCA_032359645.1. Lineage (NCBI taxonomy): Eukaryota > Metazoa > Mollusca > Bivalvia > Pectinida > Anomiidae > Pododesmus > Pododesmus macrochisma. Next base: position 12,339 of record JAUMGZ010194107.1, on the reverse strand, counting down.
CGACTACAAACAACAACTCAGACCAATGATATTCAAAAGCTTATTGTCGGCTGCTGCTGAAGTCTCGTTTTCACTTCTAGATTCCTCCCCACGCTTTAATGGAAGAACGAAACGTTCTGGAAGGATACGTTTGTTTAGCTGGGTACCGCATGTAATCGCACCAAACCTTTATCAGCGTAAATAGATCTCTTTCACCTTTGTTATTATCCCTAGTTGCTGATATAACATCACATTTGTTCAGGAAACTGGTTTTTTGTGTTTATGATTATTTTATTTTGAAGATTACATTGTTTCAAGCAGACTCAAATTCGAGTCCAATAGGAATAAAAACGTATTAAATCACGTGATCGAAAACATATGAAACGCAAAAATGTTATGTTTCCTTGTTTATATGGTCAGAAAGCAAGATTGGCTTTTGGCATTGAATTTTATTCAAAACGAATTTTTTTATGAGAGTAAATACGTAAATACAGCTTTAAAAAACGAGGAAGGACATCTTAATCATAACGTACATAATATCAAAAACACTTACAAGCATACATAAGCAATGCGACAATGCATGAACACAACTCAGTTTGTGAATATCATTGCCGGCTAATCTAAAGCCCTAAATAACTAGTTCATATAATCATGTTTCTAACACTCGTCTGTGTTCGGCACCTTATTGTGATGGAACGTTTTGAGAAAAAAAATAACCCGGTGGTCCCTTGTACTGTTTTTACATCTCTGCTTCGATACAGATCCACATGTACAGTTCGACTATCACTAGATTCTTCTCCTGTGGAATGTTGTCACGATGTGTCTGAAAGATTGAGGAAGTGAAGAAATACTGTAAAATCTTTTCTAATGACAAACACATTCGAGTCATGTTGGGCATTCTGGATGCATGATCGTGCTTCGTTATGGTAGAAAATATACATCAATGAATCATAAAGCACACAGCATTATTTTCAAAGAAGCCAGTTTTCTTGACTATGTGAAATAGAGCAAAGTATATATTAGTATTTGTAGTAGTAGTTAGCTCTCCCGCAGTAGTAACTAGAACTAAACTGAAGCAATGGTGTCAGAAGTATTGCAATACTATATTTGCTATAGAAGACCTGTTTATAAAATTTAATGTACTCTCATATCTGTAGAATAAGCGATAACAATAAGCTTGATAGATCTGCGTGCAGTATGACTAACATCCTACATTGTTGGCCGGGAGGTGGTAACGATTTACTAGTGCACGGTGCCGGTTTCATCACTGTTATATTTGTACCTTCTGATGAAAGATAAAACACACGCAATTGTTTTAAATAACATTTCTCAATAGAACTTCTTCAAAGTTGGTGTATTTATAAATTTTAGGTTAATAAAATTTCTGCCACAAAAAAACTATAGGTTGTTATTATTTATAGATTTTAAATGGGATTTCATGTAAACAAAAAGAATTTTGGAGAAAAAAAAATTAGACATATGTTTTTGCAAAATAATGCCTATAAAAAGTATGCTGTCATAGATTAGTATTGAATAATTGTATTTTTATTCAATTAATGCTGAAAATGTGTAAAACGAATAACTTATAAAAAATAAGAATTGACATTGTTTAATAAAACCATATACACATAGCACTAACATGTATTAGTATTTTGATAAAATAGGTAGCTTGTTTCCTGAAATATAGAAAAATGGACATATGTGACTCAATGATAGTAAATAAACTGGATAAATGCCTGTATTGATTTGAAATACTTTAGTATGCAAATGAACGCTCAGTTACGTTAATAGAATACATAAAACATTCACGAATTAAGATTAATGAATTCACAAAACATAAATTATGAGACTGTCTCCATGCATTTGTTTTTAAATGTTTGTATGTACTTCTTCTTTCGGTTTGGCAATCAATCCAAAAACTTTATCAGCAGATATTTATTTTTTGGTTTTTTTTTATTTTCACATGACAAACAAACATTATAAATATATGTACAAACATATAGACAAATACAAAAGGTTCTCACATGCTAACATACATACACTCTCACACATAATTACACGTATAATCTGTTAGGAAAATAATATATTTAATCACAAGAAATATCTCTGATGGTGGATTTGATTTGAAAGAAGAATATCGTAGTATGCACTTTAACTAAAGTTATGAGAATTATCATTTTTACAACCATCAGCAAGTAAGGAGAGAGCACTCTTTTAAAATGTTGGTAATGACTGGTATCATACGAGTGATTGCCTTTTAAATAGTAAAAGCATTGAATATGTTTTAAAAACTAATCAAGAATTACATTAAATTTGGTTACTTCAATTTAGTATAAAAAAGTACAAAACGAATTAACAAATATAAAAAATAAGTGTAACATTCATCACATGATTATGTATTTTCTTGGATGCATACATATTTAAAACCACTCCACTTTTCAATAAGTTTGTTTTCATTGTTGGCTTTAGTAGCTATGCGTTTTTCTATTGTTTCTGTGGACGAGAATAAGTTTTTACACACTATATAGCTTCGTTAAACCAACAATAGTATATGTTAGATTGAATGGTAATTATAATATGGTATAAAAGTTTTCCTAAGAGAGAGTTGCCTAGTAACATATCTACTTTTGAAATAATGTTTAAGGTATTATAATATATTTTAAACCACTCAGTGAAATCCTAGATAATTTTATCAGCGAAATAACACTCATAAAAGTAAATCTTCTAAAGTGTCTGGTTCTCTTTTACAAAAAGTACATAAATTGTCTGGAGCTAAATTAATCCTATTCAACGAAAATATTGCGGTGACTGCTCTATAAAAAAGTTTGTATTGGACATTTTGTAGATTTGTTTCTTTTGTACAATTAAAATATATGCTGTATGTTTCACACCACTTTAAAATTTTCATCTCAAATCAAAGTTGATCTCCACTTTCCTGACTATTGATTGGTTGTAGTACAACCTTTTTTTACAACACTTTTATAAAGACAGCTAGCATCAGATCTTCGAGTATAGACTGTACAATTCCCACTTTTCCTACTTGCGTGCCAAAGGACAAGGTCACCACTGCTAATAATAGAATTTTGCTTATACATGTATATGGCTTGTCCAGATAATAACTTAAAAATGTTTGATCACATAAAGTTCAAACTTGTTATGTGTGTTGCCCTAGGGAATGTGCAGAACATCTTTTAATATAAGGCGTGGTCTGCCAAAGGTCAAGGTCACAACTTCCAGAATAGAATTTTGCTTATATTTATGTGGCTTGTCCGGATGATAATTTTAAAACGAATAATAACACAAAATTCAAACTTGGTATGTGGGTTGTCCTAGGGAATGTGCAGAACCCTATTGATTTCTGGCGTGGCGTGGCAAAGGTCATCATAGCTAAAAATAGAATTTTGCTTATATTTGGCTTGTCTGTATGATAACTTAAAAACGAATGATTACATAAAGTTCAAACTTGTTATGTGTGTTGCCCTAGGGAATGTGCAGAACATCTTTTAATTTTAGGCGTGGTCTGCCAAAGGTCAAGGCCATAACTTCTAAAATAGAATTTTTCTTATGATTATGTGGCTTGTCCGGATGTTAAATTTAAAAACGAATGAGTACACAAAGTTCCAACTTGGGATGTGGGTTGTCCTAGGGAATGTGCAGAACCCTATGGATTTTGGGCGTGACCTGCCAAAGGCCAAGGTCACCATTGCTGAAATAGAATTTTGCTTATATGTTGCTTGTCCGGATGATAATTTAAAACAAAAGATCACACACAGCTTAAACATGGTATGATGGTTTCTCTAGGGGATGTACAGAACCCTACAGAACCCTACGGGCGTGGCGTACCAAAGGTCAAAGTCATCATAGCTAAACATAGAGTTTTACTTATGTGTGGCATGATCGGATGATACCTTAAAACGAATGTTCACTCAAAGTTTAAACTTTGTGTGTGTATTGCTCCGAGGATACACAGAACCCTTTTGATGTTGGGCTTGTTTCGCCAAAGATCAAGGTCACCATTGCTAAAAGTAGAATTGTTCTTGTGTGTGGCTTGTCCAAGATGATAAGATGAGAACAAATGATAGCAGAAAGTTTAAACTTGGCCGCCATTTTTAAAAACAAATAAAAATAATTGATGTATCAATAACAATTGCTACACATGTATTTGTGTCGGGAGAATATGCTGCCCCTGGTGGCTCTCTCGTTTAATTTATGTTATATCATGAACTGCTCTTACTTTTCACGAAAACTATCTTAAAATATCTCAGTTCGGAATATTATGTACATCTTCATATCTTTTGAAAATACCACTCCTATATAAGTCATTTATGATTTTTATGACATGTTCTTTCTATTTCATACTAGGCGTTAGCTTATTATAAGGAACAAGATTTACAATGTCTTCCGACAAATAATCCTGCAAAATTGTTGGTTCTGTTTGTATTGCAGAAACTGCAAATAAAACGTCTGTCCAAAACTTTTTTTTATTTCATTTTCTATCTGCTGTTATTTTTGTCTTCCAAGATTAAAAACAATATTTGCACCAATAGGTAATGTATAATGTAATAATGATTTCCAAAATGCTTCAAAAGATAAATATTAGATTATACCGCATAGAAAGGTTGTGAATTAAGAATGCGTTTTAAAGACATAGGATCTACGAGTTTTGTGTTAAAACACACTGTGTAGTTGTTACACTAGGTTTTTTACTTATATGTCAGTAAAACACGGAAAACAACGTTTAAATATCCGTATTTATATCAATTTTAATCTCTTAATTACAGACGCTTGGTATGCATGCATCCAAGTAGAATCAGAGAAATGCTTATTGTGACAAATTAACGCTCACAAAAACCATTTTTAGTGTCTTGTTTTTCCTCTCAGTTTCTAACAGTTTTTTTTTGCAATTAATAATGCTACTAATATTTTGTTTTTCATATTACATCAACTTAACATTAACACACTATAACGTTGAATTCAAATTTAAATGTTTATTCAGTATTTTAGTCTCCAGCTCAAATGATATGCTTAAAACATAATAGTTACTACGAAGATTGTGTATATATTAATGAATAATTGTTATGACACATTGGTGAAAGTTCATGAACATCATTTTGATTTAATCATTCGTTAAAGACATACCTGTGTGTGTGTGTGTGTGTGTGAGAGAGAGAGAGAGCGAGAAAGAAAGAGTAATTCCGACTTTTCTTGAAAGCAAATACCGGAAAAGATATGTCTACAACATTACTTCATTGACCAGATTTATTACTACAGATGGGGTTTGTATCAACCAGATAATTTCAGCATACTATATTTCGGGATGCAAACATGTCTAAATCACAAAATAAGTTAACGATCGCATAGGTGACCATACAAGTATGTATAATATGTTGATTGTGTTATGTAATTTGAAATGTAAAGATAGTTATAGAATAAGCTAATTATATGTCCTCAGATACATGGGAGTGCCTGGGTACTGAGATGAAGGTAAAATTGTTATTACCTAATGCCTTTTCTGGACATGCATATGGTGTGAACAGTGCAAGCAACTGCTCATTTACGGTGGAAGATAGTGCTGAAGTTCCAGGATATAAAGAAGCGACGTTTTCTTTTCCCTTTGATGATTCTATCTGTGGATCCATGCTCAGAGAAAACACGCCCAATGTGAGTAACTACCTGAAAAAAGAACCGATTGACGGTCAACAAGGTATCGTATGGATATGTCAAAATTATGCTCCAAGAAAGACAACTTTCACATGAACATGATTCGCGTTCCGGTTTACTTAATTATGTAGATACAATCGAGTTAAAGCATTCATAAATTGCTTTTTTCTTGGAGTTATACTTCTTGTTTTAAAAATGCTTTTCTGTTTATTTTTTTAGCCTGGAGATATGACATATGTATCATCTATGGTTGTTGGTTTCCACCAAATGATTATAACGAATCATGATAGATACATAACATTGAATTGTACTCACCCAGCGTCTAACGTGTCACTGAAGGCAGACATGAACAGCAACATAAACGAACGGTAATCACTTAATTTAATATTTAGTATTAAAAAACGTTTTATTTATTTATTTATTTATTTATTTATTTATTTATTTATTTATTGATTGATTGATTTAATTATTTATTTTCTAAAAATACACATTGCTGTATAGGTATAATAGATTCTTAACATACTGTTAAATGAATGATAACACAAAATGTTGAAGTTTAATGAAAAAAAAGTATGAATAGGAGCAACAGAACGAGAGATATTGACAAACAAACAATAACTGCGTCAAACAATGAAGCACCGGAATGTAATTAATTAAATTGACATCACATCAAACAGAGTAAGAGTATACTCGTTATTTTCTGAACACAGTCTAAACAATTCACTTAGCTAAGAAGAGAAATTATTTGGTGACTTTAAAACTAGAGAGGATAATTAATAAGGAAATGCGCTATGGAAAAACATTATATTTTAGTAAACAACATGGTTTGAATTTGGTTGGGATTGTCCAAAGTCAAATGATCTGCTCTTTTTGACATTTTGGAATTATATTAGAATGTGTTCAACACTCGTAAAAGCTAATAGTGTGCACTATTGGTCTCAATGCGTTTCCATATAAGCATTGTAAAAACGTTTTTGTTATCTTTGGTCGAACTATTCTTAATTCTTCCAAATCAGAATAAACGATATTTCCTTTTTCGCCTGGCATAAACAAAAATATATGTAAACCAGTTTAGACTGCTTTCGGAACAACGAATTTTACAATGCTCATTGTTTTTGAGAATTAAATATTGAAATTGCTTTGCCCTTAATTTTGTTTAAATATAGATTGTATTGACTGATACTGGAAAGTTTCTGCGTTAGTGTCTATCATCATTAGATTAAATTTAGAAAAAGTATATTTATATCAACAGTTTATTTCATTTTAATTAAAAATTTCATTTTTTGAGTTTTGTTTTCTACTTTCAGTGGAAATCTTACAAAGAACGAAGACAAGAAAATGTATCATCCAGTTAGAATCAATTTCTTGAATTCTGAGGATGCTCCCTTGACAAAGTCTTTATTTGTGGGAGAAAAATTCAGCAATATCGTATATCTTCTTACAACAGATGGTATATTTTTATCATTCTTAATTTTATACGATGAGTCTATAATACCATACAGTCAATTAAATGTTCTTTTTTCAGTTCCAGTTATGATGCTCAATCATTTGCATTTTTGTTTTTTAAAACCATGTTTATACTTGATCACGAGAAATAAATAATCATATATCCACTGAACTACAAAATTGAAGGTAAGATAAGTAAGACGGAGCATGGCACACTTATATCTATATTTAGATATTTAAATTCACTTTTATTAATAGCAAGCTTAACAACTGTCTGAAGCTCTTAAACATTTTAATAATGATAGATATCTCTTATATGATATAATGTACATGTAAGTTTATAAATGTCATTTGTATAAAATATTTTCATTCGTAAATAATAAATATCATGTATATTTCTTTTTATGAATAATGAAGCCTTGCTTTTGAAATAATTTTTTATATAGATGTGCCATAGAATACAGTTAGGTGGCAACACAACAGTAGAACGTTCAAATATATATATGCGGAAATATATAGTAGGTTAAGGAAAAAATCATGTACCAAAACAGTGAAAGGAAATGCCTGTTCATATATGTATATATACATTGTTATTTTCCAGTTATCTTTCTTCAATCGCTTAAGGTAGTCCGCGAGTCAGCCTCAACTCAAATTGAAAAAAACAAAACTAATTGTGCTTGTCCTCAGGGATATATATCTTCTTTCATTTTATGAAGAAAAAAATGGTGCTTACCTTTCATTTTAGAAAGATATTCTAATAATTGTAACGGGTATCTGGGCATAAGCAAAATTGTTATTTTTTGTTTATCGGAGCAACGATGAATGAAGCATGAATCTAAATCACTTACTTGTGCATACAACAATACTTCTGAAAAAAATAAGCAATAATAATGGTGTATGGTGGAAAAATTGTAAACTAAAATGATTAATGCTAAAATTAAACTTAATATTCTAGATTTAGATACTCAATTTTCAGAAAATTAAAAATTAACAAGGGGTATCCATACATTTTTTCTCTGAACAAACCCAGTAATGTTACAAGCAGTGGTTAAAATTAATTTCTTTTTTGTTTTGAAATTAAGAATGATCTCCCTGTGTATCTTTAGCGATTAACATTTATTAGGTTTTTTTTAAATAATCATTTCATTTCTTCTTCTTGTAATATCTACATAATAATTGCTCTATTGTCCATACTATTGTGTATGAAAAAAAGCTGTGTACATTTTTAGTTTTTTAAATAAACTTTCACTGTATGGTTATATAAGTCAACTTCAGAGGGATGTTTAACACTCTGGCACGATAAAGATCCCAATGTAAAAAATTCGATAGAAGAGTAAGCGGAAACGCTGTTACATGGGCTCATCCTTCTTTCTGAACTATCCCTTTTGCTTTGAATGAAAAGGATAAACAAATAACATAAACAACAATATACATAGAGTCAACAAAACGAGAGACATTTACAAACAAACAATAACTGCGTCAAACAAGTATGCACCAGAATGTAAGTAATTAAATTGACATCACAACAATCATCAAGACAAGTTATCCATGCGGACCTACTTAAGATGGTCAGCAAGCACGAAAAAAGGCGGTGTGGTTAAACCGGTTAATTAGGCCTTAATCTTCCCTCTTCTGGCATGAGACTAGCGGTCTTAGGTATAGACATACATTTAAAAATGTAATAAATACACTTGATGACGCTGAAAATCATCTAAACAACTAACCGTCCACAGCAGTTGTCCATAAAAATCTAAAAGAGTTAAACGTATATACATATTTACAAAAGGCAATTGGAAACACGGAAAAGGACATAGCCTAGTAGCATAAATCTGGAAACAGTGGCTAACAAGTGGTAGATTAATATATTCAACATATAGTTGAGTATTTAAAAAGTGACATTGATGAAGAATCAGTGTGCTCACAGAGTTGCAGCAGCAACTACCAAGCCAAATTAAATTGCTAGGACTTAGGGGGGATTGGGGAGTTTACAATCATCCAGTTATATGTCAGTGGAAAACTAAATTGGCTTAAGTTATTGCTATAACACCAATGTGAGCTCAGATATAATGAACAACACGAAGTCCCAACTAACAACCAGAAGGACAGATATCAGGACCCAGCGTTCTCGATACATTGAGTCCAAGTAGTATTGTTAGAAGGTGTGCAATGACAAAGTCTATGCTAGTAAGAGGCGGTAAATTGACTCATTACTAGGTGGTAGTGCGTCTCACTATCAGAGGATCATATCTACGTTTACGGAATTTTCTTAAATTTTTAGTAGCAACAGAAGATATGTCAGGCTTGTTTTTAATCGTCCTGAGTTTGTAAACAAGATCTCCATAAAATTTTGGTCGTGAAATGCTTCTAGTTACAGACTGGGAAATACGAACTTGACCATATTTCAAAAGAATCTCTGGATATCTTCTATAAAACTTGCCCAATGTTTTACGTAGTTTATAATATCGACACCCCTGTGAAAAAAGCTTGGTGGTAAGGTCAATATTACGAGAATGAAAGTTATAGACATCTGAGCAAGCTCTAGCATAACGAAGTAATTGAGAATATAAATGGCGTATCATGGAAGTCGTTGAATATTTCCACCAAGCCATAAATAATTTACAATTTAAAATCCAAAATCATCTCCTCTATCGTAGATTTAAGCATGAGCTCTTCCATTAACAATATTAATGCCTAATCTTAAAAATGGCGGAAAATTATCATATTGGTTAGCCTTCATAAGACTAAGTTCTTTAAGATATATAAATTTGATATTTTTAGACCAATCTGGGTTATCAAAATTCAATATATCATCAAGATATCAGGAGGTTCTATTAACAATATTTAATCAAGTCAGTTTTGTTCGCCTTTTGTAGCTGAATCATACAATCTCTTTATTAACAGTACACGAAGAGCTCTGCTGCAAGTGGGGCACATTTCGTTCCCATGGGTATGCCAACAACCTGCCTGTAAATGTTGTCGCCAAAACGAACAGATATATTATTCAATAGAAAGTATAATGCTTTGCATAACTCAAGCAAGGTCCACATTTGATAAAACTTATAATTATTACTAGAAAAAAATCCCATCGAAAGAATCATCCATGAAACAAGAAAAGCAAGACAATATTGAAAATAATAAAAACATAATAATAAATAAAGTAGCAAAAAATCTCAAGACTGCTAATTGATGCAGACATACCTTTAACCTAATTGAGCTTAAAATAGTAAGTGCGAAAAACTAAGACGATATTCAAAAGCCGTATTTCCATGGGCATGGGCAAACAAAAGGAAAACGGGGGACGCACACACACAAAAAATAACCAAATATAGATTTATTATCTAAAAAAGGAAACATCACGAACTTCTTTTAAAAAACTTTAAGCGAAACCAGGGGCTCGCGATATATTAAGCGTTTCCTATTACACATGTGTCATCCGCCACGATGCTTCCGTTTCATTCCGGTGAATGGCAACCCTTTTCACTGTTAAAAAGAAGCATATTTTACAAAACGGTTGGGTGAAAGAGCCGCCTTCTTTTCCACTTTACCATTATTTAGAAGGGTCACCGTAGTTTTACGCATAGTATGCCCTATTTCTTTTTTTTCTGTTCTTTTACCATTTGTTGTGAAGCCGTTTGATTCTTTGTTCGATCTTTTTCAGTGTACTCGGCCTTGCTAATTGATCAATGTATAGCTACGGATTCTGCGAGTCGGAAAGAACTGGTAATAATGGAAAATGCGTAAGTATTTGTTTGAGATCATTTATCAGGTTACATTTAAAATAAAACCCAAAACAAAGAATATTTGTCAGTAAGAGAAATATTTCAATATTGCAAATTGAAACATTCCACTTATAAATACAATATTTATGAGAGAAAATAACCAATACCCTGTTTTAGATACCTCGTCCCATATTTCAGGTCTAGCTCCGAATCAACCGTTATCAATGATCGTTTATCAGAGACGAGAGGGCCACCAGAGGCAGCATATCCCCTGCAAAAAACATGTGCAGTAGCAATTGTTATTGATACATCAAATATTTGTATTTATTTAAAAAGGACCGCCAAGTTTAAACTTTCTGCTATCATTTGTTCTCGACTATGACCTGAACAAGCCAGACACAAGAAGTTGTATTTTAGCAATGGTGACATTTACCTATGATCAATAAGGTTTTGAACATTCCCTAGGGTCACCCACTAGTTTGAACTTTGGGTGAACATTCGCTTTAAAGTTATCACCCCAAAGGCGCCCCCTGGGGCAAAACCTTATTACCTGAACAAATCTGAGCCCCCTGCACATAGGAATGCCTGTTACCAAGTTTGGATGAAACTGGTCCAGTAGCTATGGACTAGAAGTCAAAAAAGTGAAACGTTAACACATTTGCCGTAGTGTTGAACTTTGACCCCAAAACGCGTTACCCATTTTTGACCCGAGGGTCACGCCTTGAACAAACTTGGTTATCCATGCCCTAAGTTTGAACAATTCTGATTCCCATTCCCCTAGGGAAACTTCCTACAAAGTTTGGATGAAATTGGTCCAGTGGTTTGGGAGAAGACGTTGAAAATGTGAAAAGTTAACGTCGGACGATGACGGACAGGATTTGGTTGAGAATAGTCCACCTTGGACCTTTGGTCGAAATTGACAAAAATCCCGAAACTAATTGTTGACTAATTGCAAGTAAAGTCTAAGAATACGGCAAGTTAAGGTTGGATATGAACGAGAAAATATAAAATAGGGATATTCCACCCAAGGGGGTTACAAATTGGTGTAACTCCCGAGGCTTGCCGAGGGTTTCACTCCAATTTGTAACCCCCGAGGGTGGAATATCCTTAGCTTCCACAAACGTGTATGAAAGATTATTTTTCTCCCATATTATCTGTGTTTTGCATTAGTTAAAATAAGTTAGAAAATGGCGGCGAATTATAACATCTCAAGCAAAAGTTTGAGCAAAAAATGTACACTCACGCCATATTTCACAAAGTTGCAATTAAGAAGTGAGGTCATTTGATATTTCTTTGTTCCACAAACATGTATGAAAGATTATTTTTCTCCCATATTATATGTGTTTTGCATTGTTTTAAAAAAAGAAAGAAAAAGGCGGCGAATATTACATCTCAACCGGTTCACGCAATGTGCTGTCTCACAAGAAAAAACAGACAGCTAACCATGGTATCATCTTTATTGAAAAGTTGATGTTATATGATGTACATATGCCGTAATGGTGAAAATCTACAATATAAAAATTAAACAATATTG
>JAUMGZ010194096.1:0-12999 GCA_032359645.1 Pododesmus macrochisma | reverse complement strand
GTTGTTGTTGTTGTTGTTGTTGTTGTTGTTGTTGTTGTTGTTGTTGTTGTTGTTGTTGTTGTTGTTGTTGTTGTTACATAAACTGAGCAACGTTATAAGATTTCATAAAGGTACAAACCTTTTAAGCTTTCAAAGTATCGATTTTTTAATTTTTTTTAAATTTAAAATTTTCGACTTTCGGTATATTTTTAAGTCGAAGTTTCGAGTTTTTGAGATTGTTTTATTTCAATATGTCTCTAACATGTTTCCGTACTAAAGTTGAAAAGAATGAGTATGGAATACACAGAGGCAACAATGTAGATTACACACGATGCATAAATTAGCACCCGTGGAATCAATACATTTATTTTTCATCAATAATGCATTGTACTATAACGGGAGCCATATTTCCGCAGTAAATAGAAAGGCTGGCATTATTTCTGACGTGAAGACACACGATTGGCTATTAATCGATTTTTGACTCCGAGGCAGCAGTTAATCATTATGAAGAATATCGACACAGATACAAATATAATACGGCAAATCGTTAGGAATATCGATAGATACTCTCCCATCTCTTTAATTCCTGCAATAATGTTGTTATATAATTATCTACCTCCGGTGGAACTTGGTTTCTTTGATGCGAAGCGAAGATCGATACAAGTTCAAAGAAGATTGGAATTAGTGGACAATAGTATACATGCGCATTTGATGTAAGCGCAAATAAGGATTAGAATTATAACATTTTATATAGAGCATACGTGATGAATAGAATGATTACTTTTGATATTATGAGCGTAAGTGATAAAAAGTAATATTGCTATCTATTCTCAGCATGAAGAAACATTAATACATTCTATATTGACGTACACAGAACCCTCACCTCTGACCAAACTCCACCCAACCTCAGCCCCACACCCACCCCATCCCATCATACACACACAAGATAACATTATCAAACTAAATAGGAAACATCACGCAGTTCTAATAATTAGCTAACAGCGAAACCAGGTGCTCGCGAAGGGTGAACGTTTCCTGCTATACATGTGTCACCCGCCTTCTCTTTACACAATTCACTTTTAGATGGACATTGTTCTCCTAGTTGGGATTAACTTATATTAGATTTTGTCGACTTTAATTTTAAAGAAGATAATTCAATAATATACGACAGAATATAAATTTTTGCCCCCCCCCCCCCCCGACTCTCCCCTGGCTACAGCCCTGATATTTGGTTAAATATACATCCTCGAAATACGGCACTTTACAGTAGTTAATAACAACCACTGTAGCAAGCCGCTTTGACTGCCTTACAATATTTCAATTTAAATTTAAGACATGCAGTTTATATTTTGTTTCAGTGTTTATGATAATTTTTAAATATACAAATCATCAAGTCAGTCAACGAACCATGGATCGGGCGGTGGCGACATAAGATGTGTATCAACCGTTATCTATATCTTCACCTACAGTGACTACAGACTCGTCAAGTTCACATTAGCATATAGCCCTCTTTTTTCTATCCTCTCGTTGTTCGATGGTCCCTTTCATGTTGCAGTTTTGGAGTTTACCGGTGCAGTACGCCCCCACATCGGAAACTTGAGCCGAGGATTGAATAACCAACGGGGTTATTATGATTCTCGGCGACAACAGATATCCCGCCCGGTACATTCCTTAAATGGCACCAACCATAGCCAACCTTCTCTAGAATATTACGTCTGTTGTTTTGGAAGCTTGCAGACCGGAAAATTAACAGTCGGGGCGTGAAAATGACGTAACCTCCGACAAAATGATATGTTTATTGTTAGAAGAATTTGTAAACAAATTATAAAACGCAACATTTAGACACACATTTTCAAAAATAGCTCTTGAAGTGTTGTTCTATGGACGGAACATGGTAAGGAACCATATAGCAATTCACATTGGTTGATCGTGAAACAATGTTATACGAGTTGTCTCATAACAACTGTCGCAAAACTTGAATTATCAAACATTCTTTCAATTGTTAGTGTTATAGATTTTTTTTGACAAATAATGAAAGATAAGACACATGGAATCAAGTTTACCTTCATGGCTTCATATAGAACTAATTAATATTTAAGTAATTTTGTAGTTCTCTTGTATATGGCCATGCTTTTAAATGGACTTAGTTTGTCGGTCTTCTTTTTAGTAATCAGTGTAATTTGTCTTGTGTGTTACTTCTAAAAACATTAATACCAGACATTCATTACGAGTCAACGTAAAGATTCGTACACCAAATAAGGAATTAAAAAACAAAAGTTACAAATTTGGTCGCTCTGATATTTTCAGTCAACGCCATTTGCAATATATGGTAAAACTTCATTGTCTTGTATTCAAATGCTTAGGTCGACTCAATATAACAACTATATCTCTCATTCTTATATTGAATTCATCGCTATATTAAAGTTAAAATTTTCTATTACCCCTTGCGTGATGTGACGGCCTTCGTGCTTGAAACATAACTATATAACTTAAGAAAGGTGATCTTTGTAGATCATGTAGACACTGTCACTCGAGTTGTTAGAAATTTGTATTAATTTATCTGTTTACTTATATGGATGACGGGTTCATTTTTAAGGAACATTACTTACTGTCAATTCGAAAAGTAATCAAAATTTAAATGTTACAACCAATCGTCGCCGGCTTCTGTTAAAATCCGCGCCGCATCAGTTGAGGCGATTTTACACCGTGAGTCACTCCATGTATTATTATATATACCTTGTTTAGAAACTTAAACACGCCTTGGTTGATCTCATTTTTATTTTTTTTCATTTTGTAAGCTCCTTATTGGTACTTATTACTAATCCCCCCGACTGGGCCCTGGATTCACGGTTTTGTAATTCCGGTGTTTACGGACGTATTATGTATTACAAGACATAATCCTGAACTTGAATTTCGTGTGTTACAATATTTCGCGTAACAATAATGTTTTCATCTTCATGGGGAGTTTACTACGACGTGTTGACCATTTTGATAAAGCCAACCAAAAACATGTCTGTTTAGTGGGTCACAAGAGCACCCCACCCCACCCCCTTCCCCCACCCCAAAAAACCCAAACTAACAAAAACAAAAAAATGCCACATCTAGGGTAGGGAAGAGGATTTGTGTGTGCATAAATTTATATGTATCTTTCGAGATCTTCCGTTTATGACCATATATCTGTATTTGTTCGGTAATCTACCCAGTTCATTCTAAAGCAAAATTGGGTTCAAGTGCGCAACGACCTATATCACGTAACATCTAAAACGTACGCGAACGCATTAAGCAATTTCCGGAATTGCATTGGTCAGGGCCAATAAAAAAGGTTTTGAGTTGGGTGAGTGGGTGGATGGTGGGTTAAAAATTGTGTAGGTTGGGAACACAAAGCGACATTGTATTCGAAATGTGATTTTTTTTTTTAACAAATATGGTTATTTCTGCTTGGAAAAAAATACTTTGTAAAATGGTTATATTTCCTCGAGTCGGTGTTTTACTTTTAAGTGTCTACGAACAAGATGTTGTACGAGATTTAATTGAATTTTACCTCTTAATTGCATTGTATGTATTGGTAGGTCAACTTTAGTGTATGTTATATAACACATCCTATATTATTGAAAATTGTGAAAATTGTGCACGTCTGTTTGTCAATAATTGATAAAAGACAACTAGACGTGCAAAGTTCCCAAGACAATGTAAACATCAACTTTCAAACCATCAAAAACCTAACTCAAATACTGAAATATAAAAGAAGACAGCCTTTTCTCACGGATAAACTCAATTTCACGCAGTTGGCTAACTATCAAAATTTCTCTGAAGATGAGCATAATTAGAGCCACAAGGAGACCAAGTCCCTGTGATCACGTGTTTGTATAGTTCTTAGGTACAGTTATGGAGTAGTATTTGATCTTAGTAAAGTACATTCAAACATGTACAAGACGATGGTCTCAAAGTCAGCAACGTTTGCCCACGTTTTAAAGTTGTTTGTTCAAATGTTTGCCTTCACTTCTCACTTTACATGTAATTAACGAAGTGTGTTTTTTCAGACACTTCATCTAGGTGCTACTTTTGGAATGTCTATTTAAAGGGTGTTGGGTGTTAACACATTTTAACTCCCACGAGTTTTTGAAATATTTCGCAATGAGAAATAAACCTTTCCGTGGTGGTGGTTGTTGTGAAATAAGAAATTGAAGTTATTTTGTATTCTTGTTATTTTGCTAACTGGCTTTTGAAATTGAATAAGCTTGAATAAAAATAAAACGCTACCTTGAAAGGCTGAGGAAAGCGTTGATCATGAGCCTCTTACATTTATATCATATACACATATTTTATTGCCATTTGTACATAAACTGCAATGCATCATGCATGTTTTGAGTTTATGAATCGTGACATAAAGTATCTATTCATTGATGCGTACATTAAAATAAAAAAATAAAATAAACTATCAAATGCGATGCTAACTATATTTTGACATAACATTTTGACAAATGTAAGTTCAATGAGGCGTGTTTCATCAAAATAAAATGAAACGATAAAATACGATGCTAACTATATTTTGACAGAACATTTAGACTAATGCTAATGCACTGAAGCATGCTGATTTTCGTTAAAATAAAAATAAACGATAAAAAACGATGCTAACCATATTTTGACATAACATTTTGACTAATGCTAGCTGTACTGAAGCATGCGGGTTTTTCTATTTGCTTCATAACGCTTTGTTTACATGCGTTAAACGCATTCAAAATACCATGTCATCAGCCCATCTACATGATCCATTCGAAGGTAATCGACTACTTTCATATTTTGTGGGGCTATATTTGGGGACAGGTAGAAGACGCGTAGATTATTTCTTAAATTCTATAGAAATAAATCTTGTTCAATTCAGTTAAGTTATCATATTGTGTCCATGGATTCATGCTAGTGTTTAAAGTCAGATCTCTATCCTCTTTGATTTAATCTTGCTTTTCTTATTTACAAACATCAATTATAAAACCAATTTTTTTCATTGAGTATTTATTAAAAATGCTTTGAATGTTATTATCGTAAAACGTGAATGTTTCGTTTGATATTCAACCTTGTTATGGAGAAACGATTCTGAACATATTTAACTTGCTTGATCTTTAAGTCACCCACAACACGCCTCATAATCTGTTGTTGATCCCAATAAAGACATCAAGTCGAATTTACCTTCACTGAATAATGCAACGTCTGTTTGCTTGCCTCTCAATTTGTACATATTTGAATGAAGGCTGCGATTTTTTTTTAACTCACTCTATATGTGGTATATAATGAGCTCCGTAATCTAGACAGTGACGAAGTGTGTGTTAATATATCTTCTCGTCCTATTATGTAATTTTGAAGTACACGTCGTTTATCACATGATGATGGGATTATTGTACATGTATTTAATTTTGAATGAAATATGTCTCGTTCATATCTAAAGTGAAAGTTCCAAGAAATTTTTGAACTGCCTTTCGTTTTTCGTTTGTAATATTGAATTTAGTGTTAACATACGTGAATCATTGAAATATCAAATGTAGATAAGCAATTTAGGGGGAAATGGTGTTAGCCACTATCTTGTTATGAGTAAACCTTGATTGTTTGATCTCTATAAATAATTAAATCTCTTTATTACATTGATTGCAAAAGAGAGTTGAAAAGAGCTTTCTGTAATGTTTGAAATATGTATTGAGATGATACAGTATATTATATTATACTTAAAAAATATATATGTATGGCATATTCTCGCCTGTTCTTTAACTGAAGTTCTCGGTTCTTCGTTCCAAATTTACTGTTGAAAGCTAGACACATGTTTTTAGGATATTCATAAATTCAAAGTTGGAGTTCAGATTTTGTGTTAGAAAATTGAAAGTACGACGTGCTTCATACAACGTCTCTGCAAATATATAGACTGGTTCCCTCCTCAGTTACCTTCCCTTGGTAAGCTTCACTGGTAGCGCAGCCCTGGCGGAGAGAAGTAACAAAAGGGGAACAAGTCTATGCAAATATAATGACTATCTGTTGTCTCGCAGAAACATCTGTCCAGATGAATACATAAGAAATGCTTCCTTATTAGGCTGTTTAAACGTTTCGTCAAAATATGGCTTTGACATTTAATAGTGTCTTCTGTTTGCTAACACAAGCAAACCTGAAATAAGTTATTGAGAGTGTCAAGAAATATGATTGATGTTTCTCACATATTAAGGTCAGATATTTAAAAAAGGGATTAAACGAATAAAAGTTCTTTGATGTTTTGAATTTTAACGTGGGACTTAATTTTAACCCGGCCATGTAATTTCTCTTTGAACAATTACTTATAGGGGCAAAAAAACACTACAGTCTGTGTAGTATGTTAATGATGCCAATATCACCTGACCATCTTCTGACATTTACTCTAATTTAACTCTATATTTAATTTTTAAAAAAAAATTCTTAATCGTTTGATTCTATCGTTATCCACTTGTTTAAAATTTCGAAAGTGTAATTCTTATACACTACCATATAGAGCAACTATCCAATGACTAGCCGGAAGTGAACAATGGCTCTTAGAGTTGCGCAAGCACACCAAAAATGGTTGCAAGGGAGAACACTCGCGAGTAAACGTGAAACGTTCTATATAGCAAGGATTGCTGTTAACATTGCTACAGAGGACGCCACATTGAGCCGGTCGTGAACAATTCTGGACACTTATAATATCACTGTAAACAAAATATATTCAAATTCCTTTGACCAATTAATTACGATTGTATGTTGCAAAACATATTTGAAATCATGCCATAATTAAACTTGATATGAAGATTTAAATTTTCATCAGATATTCCAAAACAACCTCTGTCGTGGTTTACAGTTGTAATTTGCAATGCTCGCGTTTCCGGGGTAAATGGTTTAACACTTTGAAACTAAAGTAACGTAAAATACGATGAAAATATATAAATATTTTGCTGTAAAGTGTGAAATATTAAGAGGGATGAAGTAAGTATAATTTACTTGATCGAGTTTATTTCAAGTGAAAAAGTTATAATACCTAAAACAAAAATATTCACTGGAATCAGACAGACCAAAGTGTAAGATACACACAATATTTAACATGTTTGATATTAGTCATCAGGCTTCTTAACATTTCAAACAGATAATGATGAAAAGTGAAATGAAAAACAGGAAATAATTCCATATATTGATAAACAAATTTGTGCATTCAGTAAAAGCGTATGTGCAATAGGCAATGATCAGTTATACACGAACTACCCAAATGCTCGGAGATAGATTGCGACGCGTAAATAAGATGTAAGTGGTAGTTTAAATAGTTCATATATGTCTCACGTATACTATTAACAGCTTACAATGTTATATACATTTATTTATATTTAGTTTCAATAATTGAGAAATATCGCTGCTTACATTATTGACTGGTCGTGCATTCCATTTATTAACTTGTTTTGTAGTCTTTCTAAAATTTTTGTATTCACGTTACACCTTGAGTACACATACGTTTTTTGTAAATTATTTGATATAATTGATAAGGACCTTTTTTAAAGATTTTGATTATGTATTCATAACTGCACCAGTGTTTATTCAAACTTGTAGATTCAATGTTATTTGAATGTGTAGTGTCTATGTAGTATTCATACTCGCAATTGTTAAAAAGCGAAGTTTTTGTAACGTCCTTAGAGCATTGAGGAAATTGGATCTCACTCGTACAATGCAAACCGAAGTGTTATAAATTGATAATTCATTGAATACCAGTGTGTTACTTAAATTGATAATTTAATAAATATAAATATAAACCGCGTGTAAATATTTGACGGGTGGCAAAATGGGACATGCGTGTTGTAACTGAAATCTATTATGTGTTTTGACGAGCACGTGACTGTAGACGCGCTTAGAAATCAGGAGAGCTGATGTTTAAAAAAGCACCGCAATAGGATTATCACAAGCTGTTAACAAAATAACTGATTTGATTCAAATCAATATATTTTAGTGATGTTTAATTTTAAAATTAACATTATATGTTTGAAAAATCATCCTTAAATGTTGTTTCAAGTTTGAATATTCTATATCTATGGTCGACATGTTACAGAGGCACACAACCTATGTCTTGTACAGAGTTGTCGTTCTTTAATTCACACACCGCCTTCTGTCAATGTCTCACATTTTCAAGATCATCGAGAAACTTATGTAAATAATCAGTTTTCCTATATCCGACTATTCTTACCACTACTTTTAAATTTGATTTTTTTTAATTAAAAAAGAAATTTAAAGAAGTGGTTTAATATAACATAACAATGCATCAATACCCATTTCTAAAGACGAACTTAATAGAAGAGGAATATGTTCAGTAGTTCGGCTCAAATATCATTTCGTCTGATGTTTTCAATGGAAGCATCAGCATAATCAATTTAGAATACAAAGTCACGTGACATGGGAACTACTTTGAGACGTTGGCAGTGGTTCTTGCACTTGTCGCACTTCGGCCGATTCAGTAAATCTAACCTCGGCTGTATCACTGAAGCGGCAATGTCTATAGACTGGTTACTTTCCCTAATACGCTTTGCAATGTGTATGACACAACTTGGATTCAGTTTATCCTTTCAAAATGTTTGCACTCACAAAAAATATGGATGGTATTAATAACGTAGCTTTTAATATGAAGCATACACAGAAACGCTTTGTTTTATTGTCTGATGATGTAAACACTGCACTAGTTTCTGTATACGTAGTGAGAGGGTCTGTTTCCGGCGGAGAATTGTTGAGTGTATGTGCATATCACTTTACTTAATACATCCGAGGCACAATGTGAGGTACGGAATCGGCCGAGATTTGCCGACTGCGGTACTTAGGGAATGTACAGGAATAATAACTCTGCAAGAGATTATGGTATAACACGATCGTTTCTGAGATATTTTCAGAACTTTCCATGTGTCATAGTTTGTGAATATTTTATATATACATTAGTACCACACCTATACGCAAACATCACGACATACTACACATGTTACAGGAAACGCTTACCCGTCGTGATTTTGTTGGTTTCGCTCCCGTAGTAGCTTTTAATAAAGTTGATAATGTTTCATACTAATATTTGTCTGTACAAGATATATCTGTTTTTGAGTTCCAGTTTCGTATCCCAATTTTCCTGGCCGCATAAACCGCCCATAGTTTTCTTCTTATTTTCATACTTTGATAAACTGAAAAATACGACAACTCCTTAATTATTATAACATATTTTCATTGATTGCATGTTGTTATCTTTTCTAATTCTCCATACACATAATTAGTTTTATTTCTTAATTTCAAAAGCACATCACATATTAAATAGGATATTAAGGTCGTGGTCTCAACTTGAACTTCCTGAAGGATACACATGAAAGGGACAGTTTAATCTATATTTATATAACAATTCCTTCCGAGTATAACACAATATAACATAAAGATGGTAAGTCTAAACAAAACATAGGAAGATACACTGCCAATTACTGGAGCTATTCTCATGCCAGATTACTCTTCAACATCGTCTACGTAACACCTTACAACAATCCACAGGTGAAATAAGGTTTACTTTAAATAAACGTGAACTAGTTCCTTTCAACGTGCCCCTGCTTTGAAACGGACACGGCTTTGTATTACCTTA
Organism: Pododesmus macrochisma; assembly: GCA_032359645.1. Taxonomy (NCBI): domain Eukaryota; kingdom Metazoa; phylum Mollusca; class Bivalvia; order Pectinida; family Anomiidae; genus Pododesmus; species Pododesmus macrochisma. The sequence goes on along the minus strand of JAUMGZ010194096.1, from coordinate 3,395 downwards.
AACAAGCAGGTGTTTCGGCTGCCCAAGTGGCATTGAGAAAAACTTCATTTACTCTCATTTCGATCTTTATAATTGGTGAATTTCATTTCCTTTGAAAAGTGACGGTGATCAATACTCGTGAAATAGTCGTGTAAACCGAACTCAACAAATCAACGTTAAAATTCCATCGCTCATTGTTAGCTTATGTCAATATTGAAAACTGAATTCACTGCAAAGTTTAATCATTTGTCAATTTCTTTTTATGAATGATTAGGACGAACTCCTTAGGTTTCTCAATAATGATGTCCTTCGTCAACACGTGTACTCAGAAATGCAAAGGAATGGTGCTTGGTTCCTCTAGATGTCAATATTCATTCTTGCGAAAACGAATGCATGATGGAAATATATAGAAATAGTTGACCGAGGGCTTCACGGGTTATCGTGCCTTGTTTTATAAGTATTGACAAATCAATGCATATATTGGTAATACATGTATAGGTGTAACTTTAACTTTTAATTTTAATTTTTTTTAACCAACGCCTCTAAAACAAACCTTATGCAATGTGAATATTAAATTCCCAGTGTCTTCTTGCTTGGCAGTTTAATAAGACAAAAAAACCAACACTATTGATTTACCGCAAGGTAGCGCAACACGCCAAAAGCTTTGCACCCATTTTGAGTCTAGTTATTGTAGATGTATCTTGCGGTTAGAATGACGCAAGCGATCTGGACCTTCCCACCTAAACTCGTGGGAGACGAGATCATTCATAACTTTTAAAACTAAAGCAAGCCTTAACAAGCACTTTAGAATATACTATCACAAAATGCGTGGTATGCAGCACTTAAGCAATAAGGCCCAAGATTTAAAATAGTCTGATCAGCAATCAGTCATAAGATCAGAATTATGTCTCTCGTTACAAGGTTTATATATCAAAACTGTCGAACAAAAGTCATGTGCTCTTGAATAGGAATTTTCGCCACGGTCTTTGTGAAATTGTCGATGCCATCAAACAGATTTCAATGTAAAACGTATTTAAATTTAATTTAAAATGTCAATATTACATCCTATGCGGGTCGAACAGAGAGTTACGTTATAAAGCCGGGAAGATGCTAGTACATAAAGGTAAAAACCGGTCACTTCGTCCTTTGTCGTTTTGATCAATGTGAATGTTTGGAGGAAGTATTTCTCAAGTAATTACGCGCGAGCTTCTAGTGTATCGCAATCCGAATAAAAAGTTTTATAAGCCTACACAAACTAAAAACATTTCAGCAGACCCAATAAATCGTCAGTTATTGAATTTGACATTATTGAGGAATTTAGGTCGAGCCATGCGTTCTCACACTTAAACATTGCGGTGCTAATGTAATAAATATACTAATGGGTTCGTTCACACCTGAACATAGCTTGACAATTTTAAATGTTATCGACAGAAATGCGGCTTGATTTGATAAGTGCTTTTTTTTTCTTTAAACATGCATTATTTGCTTTTATGAACTTTTTTTTATAGAAAGATAAAAGGGGTTGTTCACTATTACACAATGAGAAAAATGAGAGATACATGTGTTATACTCTTATTACAGTTTGTTTGCTTTATTCGGGTATTAACGTCCCCCAACTCGTGTCTAGGTCTTATAGAGACGTTGTATGTTTATGACAGTGCACACTTATGGCTACTTTATAGAGCTGTCTCAATGGAATATCACACCGCGGACACATTGATGTGATACTTTACGTGGTCATATTTTCCTGACATGGAACCAACCAGTCATTATCCTACTGAAAGTTTATCAGGGAGCGAACATGCTACCTTAATTTAACGTCTTCGCTTTTAACGCGGTCGGGGATCGAACCCACGCCTACCAAACACGAAGCAAATACTCTTACCACTACGCTGACGCGCGTATATGGGGATTGACTTTTCTTCACTTTTTTGTTAGTAAACGAATACACAAAACTCCCTGTAGCGCCCCGAGTTTATTGGACTGCTACCAGCTAAAATCAATTATATTTCCATACAATTGAGGTTATTTAAATGTTGAATATCCGAACTGAAACAATAACTGGCATTCACTTAAATTCAACATGTACGCGTACTGCCCTTTACATAGTCATTCTTACATAAACGTTTCTCTCTCATAACCATTCCACGTGGTATAGTCTCTGACCCTGTTCTCGCTTTATCGTGGTGATTTCCATACTATGATTGTAAACGTTATTTTGAATTTTAATACGTTAGGATTATGAATATTCAGTTACGTATAAGTATATTTGTGTATTGGGCGAGCCTTGTACTTTCTTACATGTGTATATATAGTTACTCATTGACATAATCATTTGTAGCGTCGCAGTATATGAAACATCGTGACATGCGTCTTTGGTTTTTGTTTGTTGTTGTTTCTGGGTGGATGTTATGGTTGGGATCTTTACTTTTGTATTTTCGCCTGCAGGATTATCGATTACTCATCATTTATAGAGGTCGCAGTAATTCTCTCGAACAAAACGATAATCTATATATAACAAAGTTGCAAACGCCCAGCTCTTAATAGGTCGCGGTAATTCTCTAAAACAAAACGATAATCTATATCTAACAAAGTTGTAGCAAACGCCTAGCTACTGTGTATGCTATGCTTAGTGAGTGGAATAATAATGTATGAGAACAAAATAGCTTATTGCTGGTACGTATTTGCCACAGATGTTGGTTTTTGTTTTGAAAAATAAAAGATAAAACCTTTAACATATACAATAAAAGACTTTTTTTGTTTTTGCTTTCAAGAATCAAACCAAAAATTCATTATAAATCGAAGAAGTGATTTTGTTGTTGTTTGTCAAAGACATTAAGCATTTAAAGTGAAAATACGAAAACTTGTGTGAAAACGTCCTCCAATCCAGTCACAGTAACAACAAGGTCTCATAACTGAATTACCTGTGCGTTGCAAGGCAAAAATAACAATACATTGTATCTCAGCAATAAAACTATCATAAATAGACTGGTACGTTCACATCGGATTTAATTGTTTGCATCCAACAGGTTTCATTCCATGTCTAACTCTTACATATCTGTCACCGAGAGTCATTTAATAAGATACAATATCTCAACAAGAGATGAAAACATCTGTATTTTAGACACTTTTCAGAAACTTAAAAATATATACTTACTTATATACTTATAAAAAAAAAAAACACTTTTGTTTACTACCAGAAGATTGGTGACATAATAACATCTGTATTAATCCCGGACCCATCTTACAGCTGAGTATATTATTTCATTTCTTGTTAAAAATAAAGGTGCGTGTGTCGTTGAGTTTTATAATTTGGATGTGTGCACGTCTACGAATTGCAGCGCTACACTGAAAAAACAAAGTTTCTGTTTTGCGTAAGGCGGCAAAGGGTAGACGTGCACAAGTCCGGATTATAA
>JAUMGZ010194074.1:0-13001 GCA_032359645.1 Pododesmus macrochisma | reverse complement strand
TGAAGGGTAGAGGCCAGACAAAGATCTGCACGTCCTTTTTAGAAGACGCTAAGCTAGTGGTCACGTGTACAGGGATAATCCTTCTTTCTGAACTATCTCTTTTACTTTCGTTTCTCGTTCCTGTCGCCGCTTCTCATCCTGTCCTATCTGTTGGTGTTTCTCCTTTGGTCTTTTGTCACAATATCGGTGAAAGATTCTTATAGTGAAATTAAGCCCTAATTAAACAAACAAATTGAACATCAAAATGTTTCATACATCAGTTACAGTTTTAAAAATGTACAATTTTGTTTTTGTATCATTTTCCCGTTTAGAGAAATTATACATAATCGTTTTCATTATGTATTTTATAATCTTTGTGTTTTTTATTTTTATCCTAGATTACGCTAGTACAATTTCTGACTGAGGGTATATATCAAACTATTATCAATACTTTTACATATAACTTGGTACATGTCATATTCCATATTTTCAATTGTACTGACTCATGCAAATGCAATATACGTTTTTGACAGCAGATTGTACATGGCTTAAAAAACAAAGAATCTACATATACGCGGAACAACATACAGTAGGAATACTATCTTATTGATGTGAGTTAGTGATAAAATTAGTTTAAAACAACACCTTTACCATCAATAAACCCAAGGATTGACAAATGTTGTAATAGGTCATTGTAATAGATAGTTTTATATATGAAATTGTTTCAGTAAAAGCATTAAAAATAGAAACCATTACCTATTCAGACTAATGTAAATCTTAAAATGCACATCCAAAAAGAAGTATGTTTGTTTGATAAAGGATGAACGTTACTTTCAATCACGGTTTATTGCTATGGAAAGTGTAGTCATATACCAAAATGACACGGATGCATCGCGTAGAAGTTAACGCCTACTCAATCTGGCGCAATTTGTTTCGCTTCTAGTTTTGTAATAAAAGTTCGTGATGTTTCCTTTTGTAGCTCATATAACTGCATGTTGAGTTCTTTTTTCTGTGCTTGTCCCAAGTTTTCCATTTTGTTTGTTTCCTCTTCGTCTTTCTTCTTCTTTCGGTCCTCATGTATAACTAGTCTTGAGGATGGTTGTGAATCAATGTTAGTTCCTTTTTAATCTGGTGACGAATTATTGGATGCGGATGTTGTTCTTTTGTCAATATCGTTCGTTCTGATGATTCCATTCACCTTTTTTCTTATCTTAAATGTATGAATATAAAACAATGACCACTTATGGACAACGCTGAACTTAAGATTTAGCTATAGTAAACGTCAGATGGGAGGTATCGAACAAACAACCACCAATGGCTGTCAAAACTTGCTTAACATGCCATGCGACTTCAACGGAGAGTCGTCTGCTATTAATAAAGATGTTAATACGATAAACCAAAAGTTACTGGACCTAATAAGCAACCCAAAAAAGAGAAACAAAAATACAGTCATATTCTCATAGATGGAGATTTCAACCATAAAGAAATAAACTGGGAAACCACTACGTCAACTGTATCTGAGAACCACCCAGTTACACACTCCATAGAATGCATAAGGGACAACTATTTGTATCGACATGTCCCTAAACCAACCAGATGTGGAGAAAGACATCAACCAAGTTATTTGGATCTAATCTTTACCAATGAGGTGGACTTGATAGAGGAGTTAAACTACCGTGATGGTACATATATGTTTGATAATGATAAATCATTTTTGTAAGACAAGAATTTCTTTTATTTCTATTAACCTTTTTGGGGAACTATGGAGGCGCGGTGAGCAATACTTTTTTCGAAATGCTTTTTGCTAAATGCGTTTTGCTAAATATTATTTGCTAAATACGTTTTGCTAAATGCTTTTTGAAAATCCTTAATGCGTTTCGCTAAGTGCTTTTGGGAGTTTTTTTGGCTCATTCATATGTATGTAATTTCCTTCAATATCGATATAGATACTGTAATGAGGTTTTCTAAAAAAGTAAAATTGTAACCTTGAACTTCTGAGGTTCTTGATGCTTTTTGCTTTATTCTTTTTGCTCTTTGCTTAATGTTTTGCTTGTTTTTCTTAATGTTGTTTGCTAAATGATTTTTGCTCATTCATATCAATAGGCCTAATATACATGTAATTATATCAATTCATTTTGATTTGCGGGAAAATCAAGCTTGAAATACCAGAATATATTGATGAAATATATCTTGTCTTTGCTATTTTTCACCACTGAAAAATAGCAATTAGAGTTAATTGAACTGCAAACGTGATCTTATTCACTAAACCAATCACAATTGACCTTAAACAAAATAAATGTCAATTGTTCAACTCAGAAGTGGTAGGTTAAAACACGATACCATGATATCAACAAACAACAACAGCAATATTGACAAAAATTAATTATTTAACCACTTAAAGTATGATTTAATTAAATAGCGAGCGCATTTGCGAAGCGGTGGCGAGCATGGCGAGCAATTACGGTAATGTGTATACATGAAGGTGAAAAAGAGAAAATGAAATTAGAAATCTGTATACCCTAGAACTCAACTTTTGGTCGCCATCCTTTTTCCGCCGCCATGTTTGAATAGTCACTGATGGCAAGGGACAAAGCCAGTAATTCAATACGCTACTCGATATCCTTTAAAGTGGAATTATTTTGGTTGATAATTTCATCCGATCCATCCAGTGATTCGGCAGTATTTCTAGTTCCCCAGAGTGACACCAAAGAAATACATTCAGTTTCATTTAGTTGGAACGTAGTTACGCAGACTTCCGTTTTAGTCAGGTTCCCGACTACGTTTGTACTTAGTAATGCGATAGCAAGCGTGGTCGGGAACAAGACTAACTTCCGTTACGTATGTCGCTAACGTAATAACGTCATAATACGGGAGGAATAATGCATAAAAGTCAAGAGTTTCCAAAGATGCGTATCTGTGTACAATGTATATGCATGTATGAATTCTTTTTATCAAAGCACACTCTTATTTAATAATATTGCGTCAAAAATATTTATGTTAAACAAATAGATTATACGTTGACGGTGTCACTTTAAAGGAAGTCTAGTTGACGATAATTTCATCCAAAATCAAGTATTGGAATGTATATCCAAATAGTAAAAAACAAGATTAGTACAATCAACAGAACGAAAGACAAAACCAACAATAGCCGCATCAAGCAATTCAGCACCAGCATGAATGTTATTGACGTTACTAGTTTTTCAACAATGAAAGATGATTTAACAAAACTCAAAAGCTAAATTAAATTTTACTCACATTTCATGTTGCTATCTTCATTACTTTACCTATTTATTTTATTATATTCTATGAGATATGGCCTCTGGTTAATGTCCCTTTTAAATAACATTTTAAGTATATTTAAAACTGAGGTGTGTTAAATTTCATTTCATTGCATGTATCCGACTATAATAACACAACATTTGGTCCACTGAACAGCTTGAAATGTACACAAATACCACTTGTTTCTGGTAGACAATATGAACAATGGTTTAAAAATTGAATTACTGGAACAAAAATTAAAATGCAAAATTGCAAACTAAAACAGGCAATGAATAAAACCATAAGAGGAAAAACATAGTGTGTGCGTGAGAAAAAATCCTGGGGAATACAACATTCGGGGGAAATGTCGTCGTCAACAACAATTGTTGTTTTCTTTTCAATGCTCGTTGTACCTGCAAATTAAATGGACAAAACCAGTCCAAATGGGCTAATTCAGTGGGCATTCCGGAATGAGAACCACGTATGTAAAATACAAAAAGAATAAATAAAGAATAAATTCATTTGTGAAAATAAAACCAAATCTGTAATTATAGATCAAAGTGACAACGACCTCAAAATATGTCAACTTAACAAGTGATCAGTGCATTTTAAGCTTTGAATGTAAGACTTTGTATTCTATTATTTTTACTAGGGGCACTAATGCAGTTTACAGTGATTTAATATCTCAACATAAAATGGTAAAGAATTCAAACTTGAAAAATTAAACAAAAAAAAATAAATAAGAATTAAATTTATTTTAATTGTTTAACAAATGGTTTCAAATACTTTCTAAGTAGTAGTACAAGTGTATTGTCATTATTGCGTACGACTCAAGAGTAGTATGAAACACTCACTCTTCGCGGACACCTGGTTGCACGTCTGGCCCAGTGGTGAGGGCGTTCGCTTCGTGCTGGTAGACTGGTACTACTAGAATCCCAGATCGAGGGATCGAATCCTGATCGCACCAAAACCTAAAACTGTAGCGTTATATTTCAGTGAGACGATACTATAAAGTCGCCAGAAGTGTGCACTTTCATGAGCAGACACCGTCCCGATATGACCTAATATAAACATGAGTTAAAGGGACGCTAAACTCTAATAAACAAACTTCTAGTTTTTCCTTTTTAATTTAATATTTGTATTTTGATGTTTTTTCCGTTGACTAACGTCACTGTTTCTCATCATTTTTTTTCCATTCGAAAAAACGAGAGAAGTTGCAGAAAAATTTGACCTTAACTTATGGCTGTATAGATCTATATATATAAATAAAGGGTCGTGTCATTTCTTTAAATAGTTTTGCTAATAATGCAGTGCAGTGCGATACATGTACGCTCGCTTACAAGGCTTTGCCTTATTCATAATAATTTAGCAGTACGTATGAAATACATCACATAAAGGGCTGCCTAATCACAACAGTTGTGTGTTTCGTTGAGTTTATATTATCCGGACTTGTGCATTTCTACAAATTGCCGCGCTATACTGAAAAAACAAGTTTATAATGTAGCGCGGCAATTTGTAGACGTGCACAAGTCCGTATAATATAAACTCAATGAAACGCGCACTTGTTTGCCTAATCATCTAAAACACAAAGCAATACAATTAACAGTAAACACTACAAATTTAAAGGATGTCTAATCACCAGCAACACAAACACTACAATTTACAGTAACTATGCACTTAAATTTTGAAAAACAATTCAGATAAGTCGCTGTTCATTTAAAAAAAATCATGAAAATGTTATTCTTTTTATTGCGCAGGAGATATAATGATTTTTAGGGGTCGGGTTGGATGATAGGCTGACTATTTGGTTAATGTGCTGTTTTTACGTTAACATATCAAGGGATCGCAAGTACGTTCAATGCTCAAAATACCAGACCATCGACAAGCCAGGTATCAGCTGCCGCGGCAGTAATAGTTATTTCATTAGTTATTGATACGTTGGTTCTGACTAAGGATATTGTAAAACAAGGATTTTGGTTGGTCAGATCAGTTGTAGAATTTGGAATTTGGAATCTCGCACTTGGAATTTGGAATTTCGCATGATCTGTCTGGGCTTGTGTAGTCATCTCCCGTGTTGAGTACATGTAGATGAAAGTGTAAATACGAAACATAAACATGATATGAGACACTTGATCAAAGAGCCAAGATTCACAGCAAAGTGTAGTAAGCTTGAATAGCAGTATCCCCCTCCCCGGAAATATTTGATCCCTCGGGGAAAATCGTTCATTGGATCATTATTACAATTTGAAAGTTTAAATTTTCAAGAAAACGAAAGTAAGAGAAGACGACTTTGTCTCGAAAAGTGACACGAAGTGAAACAATTATTATTCAAATGCATTATGAAAGTCGTTTGACAAAGATTTAGGGGTCGTCTTTACTATTTATTCCATATTTTATATGTATTCTTTGTAGATGTGAAACAAAAAGTTATGGATAATATGCCGGCGCCCTATACAGATGGACAAAGGGGCACCGTTGTAACAATTTGTTCCATTTTTATCAAGAATGACAAAAAATCATTTTTTTCATATAAAAAATGGAAACACTTTTTTAGAATTCAAAACATTTTCTCTGTATCAAGAATTCGAATTCGATGTATGAGATTGTTTCATATATAAAACTATATGCTAGTGTTTTATACACTATTGGTCCAGCCTTGGGATTATTGTTGGGGAAGGGGCTGCGTCTATCTAATGTATGGCCTTTTACTCAGAGTTTTTGTCGTCTAGGTGGACTTTTCTCATACAAATCCCGTCCGTCGTCCGTCCGTCCATCGTACACTTTTGCTTTAAACGCCATCTCCTCTTTAACTACTTCAACCAAATTTTGCAGGAAGCATCATTATTCGAAGGGGATTCAAGATTGTACAAATGGAGTATCTGAACCCCCAACCCCTAGGGGACAGGTGGGCGAGATCAACAGGGTTATATTTGACCAAATACCTTTAAATAACCTCTCGGAAACTACTTGGCTTATTTCAACTAAATTGGCAGAAATCATATTTAGGGGAAGGGGATTTAAGATTGTACAAATGATGTATCTGACTCCAAGGAGACAGGTGGGAGGAGCCAAAAGCGGTAAATTTGATTGTATGCCTTTAAACGACGTCTCCTCAGAAACTACGGTGCAGATTTCACCATATGTTGTAATCTTTGGGCATGGAGAAGCACGTTTTTTTATCACGACCCAAGTATTTAAATCCCAAACATTTACTTATAGGCTTATTTCGTCCAGATCGACATTGCGGCCAAATGGGCCTCTTGTAATTGAAATAATGCAACATGACATGAAAAACGTCATACGTAAGGTTTTTGTTATCATCGACATATTTCATTTCATCACTCAGTTAGCAGTAGCATGAGTGTCATTGATAATCAAGATGATCAATAATACATCAAAGGTAATAAAAATGCACTATAAAAAGTATCGTGTATAGACCTAGTCTTCAAAGGACGAACAAATAATGTAATAAAAGCATTGAAAGGTTTTATATACAATTACCTGTTTAAAATGTAACAGATGTATCATAAAGGTGAAGTGTTCAGTTTCCATACTTTTTTAATGTAGTATTATTACATTTACATATGTTACATGTGTAGATCAATTCCCTTTACCAAGCACCACATTTTCATTTATAAGATCTCCTACGATCAATTTAGGTTTCACCTATCTACAGGTTTTAAATACCAAACACTCATATTAGCTAATACCTAACGGTGCTCACGTTGACTTATAGTTTAATTGAAGTGACGTCGCAATTCCGAGACATTACCTATAATATACTTGCACCTTTACTCATCAAAACCACTTCAAAAATAAAGTTTTTTTTTCATTTTTTCCATTTTTCAAGATATATATTATTTCCTTGCGAGATGAAAAAATTACGATTTGTGAGTTTAAAGTATTGTTTAATGCAAAAACATATATTCTATGGAACCTAAACGCAAATTATGTTAATTGTCGCGCATGGATTAAAGTCGCGATCGAGGTTAGGTAGTATTTATCTATATATAGAAGTATTTATTTCACTGCAGTGCTGAATTTACAGTTTTGTTGACATCGTTAATAGCGAAAACCTCACCACAGCGAAAATGACTAGGTTTACAGCATTTAATGGTTTTTTTAAGAATGTATGTTTATAATGTTTGAACTAAAGGCTTCTTGTCTCACGCGGGAAGGGTGAATGTTGAGGCCTTATTAACCGGTTTTACCATATCGCCTGCTTTCGTGTTGATTGAACGTCCTTATTCGGTTCGCATGGACAACTATTCTTAAGAATTGTTGTGACGTCATTTTATTTCCTTTTTATTCTGTTCCTGAATTGTTTGATGCGGCTACTTTGGTTTAACCATTAATGTCTTTCATTCTGAGGCGTCCACTCACCTGGGGAGATGCGGGAAGGGGGATAAGTGAATTATCTGTGAAAGCGGGCAGGGCACAAAGTTGATCCACTAGTTCTCACCCGAGAGCAAAAAAGGTGTGGGCAGAATTCATTTGAAGCGGAATTAACCTAGGGTCCAAATTTTTACTGATCACGATTAGATTTAAATAAATCTAACAAAATTGGTAAAAACGTAAATATTCTAAGCGCATAACTACACAGAGTGCTGATCATGTGTACCAAGTGTCAAAAAATGTGTCAACAAAGTTAGCAGCAGTATTTCAGACAAAACTCATAAACGGAAATCATAAAAAAAGGGAAAACTATTATTAAATGTGTCGAAATAAAAAACAAGAGGCCCAATGGGCCTTAACGATCACCTCTGTAATTTGAGTCAAATTTTCAGCTCAGATGATCTAATGAATCATAAGTGCAAAACCACTGATACTGATCAATTGTTTAAAGTTTAATAAAAACTTTGTTAATAATGCAACCTGTAGTTCTTCAGACAGAATTCATAAACAATAATCTTAATTGGAAAATAACATCAACAAAAACAAAATGTCAAATGTGGATCCATACTTTAATATTGTTCTAAGGCAATCAGTAATTCAACTTCAGATATAGGGACACAGTGTGTATAGAAAAAAGATATGAGAGTCCAAAAACCAGAAGAACAAAACGAGCCGGTAACAAACAAAAATAATCAAATTTGGAAAAATACTAAAATAAGGAGAAAACATAAACAAATATATTTTTTTAAACCACAAATAAATTAACTTATTCAATTGCTCATCATTAACCAATCAAAGAAGGTCGGGATTTTAACCGTACCTCAAGGTACCTTACAAACAAAGCTCCGCCCACCCTGCCAACTGTTAGACATATTATTGATATAAAACTTAATTAAACAATTTATTACAAATCAACAATATAAAAAGTATTAATAACTTAGTTTACGGTGTTTATTGGCCTTATGAACAAACTTACAAATCTGTAAAATGTCTGTAGCACTCCAATAGCTCCCAAAATTAGAATTTTTGAAATTCGTCTCAGTTAAAAAATCTATATCCCAACAATTAGTACAAAAAGGAACAACAAAGATGCTGTACTATAGACATAGGTACACCAAAGGGAAACAGAAAACGCGTAAAAACAAATGAAAATACTACAGACAAAAATGAAACAAAGTGATTTACGTATACACCAGAACTGAAACCAGCGTGTCAACGAATGAGAGACCGTTTACTCCTACACATACACGTGATAGTTCAGTATCGATCCGGTATGTGGCAAACCTGTCCATAGTAAACTAGTATGGTATCACCGATCAGTGTAATACGGCACTCTGACACGAGAAGCATGTTTGAGAGATTATGTAATGTAATATTCGTATAAACATTCGAAAATATAGAAATGACCAACGATCTGTTTAAGTTGAGTTTAACGTCCTATCCAGAACATTCCAAAGGAATATCTCGACGAAAAACTTAGCTTTTTCAAAGGACAACCACTGAAATGTGCAACACACAGCCACAGCCCAGATCGCGTCAGTTGACGTATATGTATATACATGTACATATATTTGTTTGTTTAAATGCGAGTCAATGTCCCTACTAATTCCACTGAAGTTGCATCAAAAGATTAAGGATAGGAAGAGAACATTTTAATTTTACATTATGACTAGATCAGAACACTGATTCAAACACATCTATGACATCTTAAAGTAATAACTACGGGAAAAAAACAAGACGATATTCTAAAGCCGTAAGTCCATAGACATGAGCAACAAAAGGTTAACGTGGGGCGCACACAGAAGAAAAAGAACCAAATATGCATATATTAACTAAAACGGGAAACATCATGAACTTCTATTCAAAAACTAGAAGCGGAAATTGTCTATTAAGTTATGAGAAACGCACTTGTCATATCGCTGTTGCATTGTAATTGAGGCTTGCAAGCACCCTAAATACACACCAAATCGAAGTCTATGGACTGTAACCTATTAATCTCAAAACAACGTGTTTTTGTATTGAGAACAACCTCTTGAAGATAAAATTGGAAAGACATTTACTCAATAAGTAAGAGTGGCGAGTTGGTTGCTGCTAAAAACGAAAAGTTTGACGTTTGAGGAACTGAAGTCATCGCGTTTGCCAAAAGTATGAAGCAGGAAAATATTATCTTATAAGCATTAACACTGCATTAATCTTCAATCAATTATAAAACTGTATTTAATATTTAATAAATTTAAAAAAAAAAAAACTGTGCAGTGATGCATTTCTTTCCATTTAAAAACTATTCATATTGATTGTTCTAGAAGAGACACTCTTAAGTTAGAAAACAAAACCTTTAAAATAATCTTAGTCTAGAAAGATCTTATTTTAAAAACCAAAAACTATACAACAAACATTCTATAAAATAAAACGAAATTGCATCAACAGAACAAAGGTTATTGACGAACAGACAATGGCTTCATCAAGAAGTCACCACCCAAATGAATAAGCAAGGTGAGATAAGTATTTAAAAATGACGTAAAACCGATAAATATTAATATAGAAGATTCTTAATTGAATACAAGTACAACACAAACAACTAATATGACGTAGTATTTTCCTTAAAAAGAAGAAGTTTTGAAATGAATATATTCGGCGATGTCACTTTTATGACGCCACGATGTGTATGCCATGATGAGCGACCAATACACATTAGTATAAATCTAACATAGAAATTGTCATGTCGAAATAGCAGTTTGATTAGATTTGTTCCTGTACCACTCCGACTCTATTTTCTTATAGTTCGTTGCAGTCTCTGCTGCTGGAACTTTCGTTGTCCTTAAGTCCATCTGGTAAAGGGTTACCTGTAGTTTCCTTGAGTACTAGAACTAAAAGCCCTGCAGAAATTGCAATTATTCCAAAAATGACATATGGCACAGCTTCTGATAACTTGCTCTGTGAAAAAATTAAAACAGAATAGTAAATACGAAAAATCAAGACGATATTCTAAAGCCGTGAGTCAGTGGACATAGGCAAATAAAAGGAAAACGTGGGACGCACACAGAAAATATAACCAACTAGATGAAACTCGAAGGGGGGGGGCTTCGTAGATACCCCTGCTTTAATGTTCACCACCTTCTCCGGAAACTGTTCAATAATGTTGGTCAAAGGTCAAGGTAGAGGTCGCAGCGACCTAAAAATGGTACACAAAACAGCGCCTTCCACACAAGTTATCTTATACTAAGTTTAATTTCAATATGTGAAAAAACATGGGAGAAATGCTCTGGAAACTGTTCGGACGCACGGACGGACACACGGAATGTAGGTCAAAGGTCAAGGTAGTACCCTTATACTAAGTTTCATATTATATTTCATTAAATGCGTGAAAAAACATTGGAGAAATGCTTCGGAAACCAAAATATAATAATCAGTTCAAAGGTCAAAGTAGAGGTCACAGCGACCTACTTTTGGCACGCGACCCACCGTCTTCCACACAAGTACCAGTGTATTATGTTTCATTACAATATGTGAAAAAAACATTGGAGATATGCTCCGGAAACCAATATTCAATAATGTAGGTCAAAGGTCAAGGAAAATGTCACAGCGACCTACTTTTGGTACGCGACACAAAGTCTTTCACACAAATACCCTTGTATTAAATTTCATTATAATACGTGAAAAAATATTGGAGATATGCTCCGGAAACCAATATTAAATAAGGTAGGACACAGGTCAAGGAAGAGGTCGCAGCGACCTACTTTTGGTACGCGACACACCGCCTTTCACACAAGTACCCTTATACTAACGGACGGACACATGGACGGACGGACAAGGCAAACACTATATACCACCCACTTCGTTGAAGCGGGGCTATAAATATACATTTATTAACACAAAAAGGAAACATCAAGAACAACAATAATAAAAAAAACTAAAAGTGTATTCCATGGTTACGGCCAAAAACTAAGAAACCAGAGGTACGTATACAGAACATAAAGCACAAACAAATGTTTGTATAAAGAAGGGGCAAAAGGCCTCTTATACAGAAAATGTGCTTACTCGGGGAAAGAGGGGTTTAAAAAAATCTAAACAAAATCAGCTTCACATTGATAAAAGTTTTCAGAAATGTATATCGCGACAACTTTCAAAACATTTGTCTATGTCAACAGTAAAAGTTTTACAACTAACAGAAAAATGAAATAAAAAGAAAATGCCTAAGCATATTTACAACAACCGTACTGCTTTTCGTATTTGAAATGTTTAACTGAATTTGCATCAAGGGACAACTCCAAGAACGTCAGCATAGTTTAAAAAGCTCGGAATGACGATAAATTCAGATTGGATTTTTGTTCATATTCCACCTCACTCTTACCAGATATAAGAATTGGGGCGCTACTACTCCTCCTATCTTTGCTGCAATATTCATTGCGGCAGATCCTATGGTTCTGTAAAGTATAACAAAATAATGGGGATAAACAAAATGAAATAATTGAACTTTACCTGAAATCGTTTTTAAAACGCACAAACTATAGTGATATAAAAGATATGTTTCTTTTTCAAATCGGATAACCCCATTAGCAATCGCCGTCAATTTGAATTTTTGAAAGATGATAATATTACAGCTGTATTTTTATTGTGAAACATATTTATCTTTCATTGCTTTTCACATAAAAAAACAATGTTATTATTGTATTTTGTTAATGCTTGTTATAATGAATTCAAGACTAAATTGTTGACAACTTTATTCGAAATAATTTTCTCGTCTTTAATTGGTATGGTAGGTACTTAATTGCTAAAAACACGACGAATTAGAAATATCAGACCAGTGGATATTGACAACAGACAATAAGTACATCAAAACTCATCGCCAAAGTAAGCTCGCGACGTGAGACAGGCCACCAAAAAACAACAACATTTAAAGGTGACGGCAATCTAACCAAATAAGTAAGAGAACGTCGCCTTGACCAGTAGCCCATCAACCGGTTTCAGCGGTTCAATTAAATAAATGTATATAGTTGAAATAAGAAGGCAAAGAAAATAATATCAACGCCAAAATTATTGCAAATAATATTTTGTATGTTCAATTAGATTAATGTATTAGTTAATCTTTTGATAATGTGCGAGGTTCTCTCACTCATCTTGTTACATAAATAAAGTTAATTATATTTTATGGCTCGCACTAGTTTGAAAATTCATGATGATCCTATTCTGTTTATTTAGATTTGTGATGGCAATTGATGTTGGCGCTTAGTTGTTGAGGTGAAGGGGGGGGGAGGGGAGTTTACTCCTCGTCGCCCTATCTTTCGCTCTGAGTTGATGTTAAATTTGCTTCTTCTATTCCTCTCCATTAAATTGGTTTTTCTCCTTTGCTCTTTCGTCACCATTACTTG
>JAUMGZ010194063.1:0-13001 GCA_032359645.1 Pododesmus macrochisma | reverse complement strand
TGAGAATATATTCAACAAATATTTCAGAATCTCTGTCGACACTTTCCCCTTTAATTGTAGTGTTCATCTGAAAATCAAAATGGCTGCCGTTCAAAAAAAGAATTTCAAGGAAATGGGAAATGGATTCAAACGGACAATATTCATATTATGCTGAAATTGTGTGCCAGGTTTTATGAATATATCTCTTCGACAGTTATTTAATTATCTGTTAAAATTTAGAAAATATCAAAATGTACGCCATCAAAAAGATTGTGAAGAGCTGTTATAGCCGCCAACATAGCGCCCGAAGTGACACACTAGGGTTTTATCGATAGCATAGTGTTAGTGGGATAAATCTCCCGCGTAAATAGACCCGAAGTGCCACTCTCGGGTTTTATCGATAGCATAGTGTTAGTGGGATATATCTCCCGCGCAAATAGACCCGAAGTGACGCTCTCGGGTTTTATCAATATCATAGTGTTATTGGGATATATCTCCCGCGCAATTACATGCTTGAAAGGTAAATGACGCCATCATGCGCAAAGTGACGTTATCACTCAACTCCGTTTCCGAATCCCCCGCTCATTGAGGCCCGGAAGTGACATCATCATTCTAATTTACGACTCAACTCCGATTTCGGATCCAGATCTCTTGCGTTCTGGTAAATAACGTGTGCAATACTACACCATCTTGTTCATTTATGAATTGCGCAATATCAGGTGATGTGACAGTGGAGCATTTCTGGTAGGACACTGCATTTTAGCATTCAAAAATGAGTCTGAACTACCACTAAAGATCAAGCTTGTCGAAATTGTTATGCTGATTTAAAAAGTGCTGAACATGCGGACAATAGAAACACGTAGATATTAAAAATGATGAAATGGAAACATTGTGCAGACAATGAATGAGACAAGAAAAACGAAGGACAATCGAAATGAATGACGGACGAAAGACGAGTTTTTACATGCGACATTTTACATAAGAAAGATAATACAGTATTTAACTTATTTTTATCCAACATTCGTTGAAAATACAAAAATGCAATCTGAAATATGTCTCCGGTAAATTTGATACTTATAAGAGTAAAGAATCAATACTCTATGTGAGACAACCCCGTCCCGAGCCCAAGATCATGCTCAAAGCAGCCGTCATGAATGGACGCTTTAGAGAAAAAAAAATGCTACAGAGCCAAAGGGGAAACTGGAAAAAAAATCATGATGGTTATGATGTACAAAAACCTTACCCCAACAATAACACAGAACTGCTTTGCCAAACAGTAATTTTTAAACGTATTACACTGGACACATGTTTTGAATAACCCTGCTTCATCAACAAAAGTGAGTTATAACTTATATAGGATTAAATATTATCATAATACAGACATACAGACTTACTGACTTACTGACTTACTTACTTACAATAAAGAAAGAGTAAAAATATGCATTAAACACAACAATTTAGAATACATGTAAGTATGAAATTGTATCTTCTTAGGTCCGAAACTCAAAAATAACTGGCGGAACGTTTTGAATCGTAAATAAATGACGGCGAATGATGTTCGTGCCGGTCACTTTACAAGATACGAAAAGTTTCCTACATTGCGACTCGTGATCAATACCAATTCGCTTGATCGGGACGGTGTTACAACAACAAAATTCAAATATTTGTAAATATGACTTTAATATTTGTTGAGACGAAAATGCTATGAAGACGTTAAGACCTACAAATCTATATAATTACTTTTTGATACGGGAAAATAAAGGTTTCATCTTTTGTCTTTAAATGAGTACGGGTCACTTAAAGTTTCTGAAACAATTTCAGAAAAAAATAAAAACATTCTATTGAAATAATAATAATTATGATCAAGTTACGGTGAGGTGTACATTGTGCATGGTCGTGGTTACGTATGCAGACTCCGATCTACATGATCTTCTTAACTATGCTGACTGCATGACACCGCTGAGGGGACTCGATGACGGACCATGAGCATTCCTTATCATATTTGTATCCGAGTATCTGGTCTCTCTGATTTCTTAAAAGACCGTATATCGGTGGTTTACTGTAGCAAATTCAGTCGAGCTATATCTTTTTATTTCTTATTCGATCCATGATGATGTCTTGTCTCGAATGTATTTGGAGTGTTGTTTTATGTGTTTTAACTGTGATTAGATGCTTAGTTGTGTTTTCCGTGACCGTCCTGTCTCTTTGAATAAGATGTCGCACGTTCACCTATTTAATTTCTTCATAAGTCCTTTAAGAATAGAGAGACATGTAACAATCATCTCTAGGCGACCCAGGAGGCTATCTCATAGACTAAAAGTGTTACCTTCAGATTACCTTCAATTTACAAAATGACTTTGATGGTGATGCAATAGACCTAACAAACATTTATTTTTATGAACAAACGTTTATTTGTGTAGACATGCATTGTAACACAAGCATTGTTCATAGTTTAGATATTTTTTGTTTGTTATAACAAGAAATAGAAAATAAAAAGAAATAATTCAATTGCAGCAACAGTTAATACATAAAATCAATGTCTAAGGGTTGACAAAGAAAGCGTTTTTATCTTAATTTGCATATACAATAAATCAATTAGCCAACTATATGCAACAATATACATTATACCATTAGCCAATATCATCATACCATGAACTTAACATTAAATAAAAGGGCTGCATACGCGTTACCTGGCGCATGAAGAATAAGTTATAATTATAAACTTAGTTTATAGCGTGTGTTAAGTGGTTTTTAAATGGTTACAATACCAGCATGAAAAAATGGAAAAACCAAGAGTGTTGGAATTTTTTTGTGTAAAGAAAAAAAATCGCATATTTAAACAGAGTAGATAAAATCATGTTTATAAAAATGCCAAAAGTGAAACACGACATGTCAGGAAGGCTTATTGTCACTAACGCGGAAGTTTTTTGTTTGTCTTTATTTCAAGCTGAAATTTGAATAACTCATTCTGTATGGGATAACACAAGTCTTTGTATTTGTACATGTTTGCAAGTGTTTCGCAATAATAAATTAGTCATTGACAACACAGGACCTTTTATAACCCGATCGCCAATTACATTAGCATTAAATCCTATTTCATACTTGAGTATTTAATGTTGTGCTTACATTATTTCCTGGTGATCTCTGTAATTTGGTTGTATTTTTATACATTGTAATACAAGAGACTCATTTATACGCTTTTTCTTAAATGTAATTAAAACATCTTAACTTACATAGTCTTTAAGATTTTGCATGACTGTGTTTCAAATTCATTTTTTCAACCGCAGCATAATAACGTTTTTAATTTAATTATTTGATCAATAATAAACAGCACACAGTAAATTGAAACATATTTAATGCCGCTGTAATGAAACGAAGACTCGTATCAGTATCGAAACTGTTTGGTAAAATATGAAAGTTGATTGGGCAGACTAAAACATCTGATCACGGTTAAGATGAATTTTTTTTCAATTCTTTATTTAAGTTTACGTTAAACACCTCATCATTGTATAACAAAAAAACATATAACATAAAGTATATTAAAATATTGCTTAAACAGTGCCGGGGAACAATCACTGGCACTTTGTACAGTTTACATTACAAAACATTAATACCAATTCAGATAATTGTTTACGCATTAGCTCTCAACTTGTAATAATATTACTTTATGTACTGGCGTTCTATGCAAATATTATTGTTTAATGTGCGTTTTTCTCAAATTCGCATAATAAGTACATACTAGCATTGTTTGTTTGTTTAATTAGGGCTTAACGCCACTTCCAAAATATTTCTCCGATATCGTAACAAAAGACAAAAGGAGAAAAACCCAACATTAACAAAGATAGGGAAGCGGCAACAGGAACGGAAAAGCAAAGCAATGGGGATAGTTCAGGAAGAAGAATGAATCAATGCAACGGCGTTTCCGTCTACTGTTCTATCGAACTTGGGGATCTTTATCTTTCCAGGGGTTAAAAAAAAACCTGTACACGAGACCGTCAGCTTAGCGTCCCCTCCGACGGACGTGCTGATCTTTTTCTAGCTTGAGCGACCCTACAAGGAGCACAAGTTCACGTCAGCATAGCTTTCCAGGTCATTGAGACACGCAAACCTCAAACCGCGATAAGGTGTCGAGCACAGGGAGGTGTCTACTCTTGATAAATTGGATACGACTATTTATATCTGAGGATAACCAATAACACCAATAGATACAATAGCACGTGCGCTAGCGGATGAAATGAAAAGCACGTCAGATGTGGAAAAAAAACATACGCCTGTGGATGCAGTTAAACACATGCCATTCGATTAAACCAAATATGCGCAAGTGGATTAAATGAAACAAACATCATAGTGGAAAGAACAAATCATAAGTAAGTGATGTAAAAACATACGCCAGTTGTTTAAACTAAGCATATACACGTCACTGAATAAGACAGACCATATGTCGGTTAAGTATTATATAGGTTCAGAGTAGACACAAATTATATATCAGTTCATGAACATGTTATAAATCAAGTTCATGTCGGCTTGATTCTCACAATGCACACGGCTTGATTAACGTTCTTGTTCCTGAAGTCAGAACCAGGAGTCTGTACAACTAACGGCAGTTGTTGTTCTCCAGATGCTGTCGTTACTGTATACTGACATTGCTGAGCTGAAACAATGAAGAGAGAAATGTGTAGTAAAACGGTGTGTCGTAAAAATCACTACCGGTATTATTCTGACGACTTGAAAACATTGCTTTGGTCTTACACCATGAACAGAACAAGCTATGCGAAAGGCATTTACTAACACTATTTTACAAAGCCCAGTTACAATATTTCCGGGAATATCAAGTTACGTTTTACTGCTATCATCTTAAAGATCATTTTGTGGTTACAAATCGTTTATCTGTATAAAAGATGTTCAGCAATATCATTCATGTCGGGAGGGGCCTTTTAATGTAGCCGATGCGTTCTGATAGCCCCATTTAACAAAACTTTATTAGCCTGAATATCTTTGAAACAAAATGACATATCATAAAACAAATGAGGTACACAGCTTATCAAAAATATACATGTTAAAAGATAAACTTGATATGCGAGTATATTTCTTGGAACTGCTGTATTATGATTAATCATTTTTTCTGAAGCTTGTTGAGGTGTTTTACCACATCGTCATCCATTTCTCCTGATCTTTATTTTTGTGACGTCACTGCCCTGTCGGGTATTCATTTCGTATTCAAATAACCTTAATGTGCGCCTCTAATGAAAAAGTTTAAATGGACACTTAAAAAAGCATTAGGCTATTGTGACGGTCAAAACTGGGTCACCAAAGGGTATTTAATTCGGGTATAACTTGCTGATCAAAATTGAATATAAATTTATAAAATATTGACAGAAAAGGCATTTATGTGATATTTCTTTTCAACCATTTATGCTGATAGTTGGGTAAATGTTTGAAATGTACTGTCTTGTTTGTCACAAGTGCAAATCTATCCGTCAAATAATTTTCTTTAAAATGAATTTACGATTTCTACTTGACTTGAATAACTTTTGTTATATTATTTAAAGCTTGTTTATGTTTAAAACTATCCATGAATTCGGTTTTTTGAAAAATTATCAAATTTGTGAAAAATCATTTTTTTCAATTTTCACAAAAAATGAAGGGCTCATTGCAATGCCTCAATTTTCACAAAGTCATCTTTAAATGATATTATAATTAAGATATGAAAATATCAAGAACGTCTAATCGTTAATTCTAGAAGTGGTGAGCCTATGTAATTTAAATTATCGAGCAAGTGTAACCTAATGTAGTACACAGCTTTAATATGTTAAAATTTAAACAAATTCGAAACTGACTTTTATTACTGAATGTAATCGGATTGGTTATGTAGTGTTGGATTTTTTTTCTTCAGAAATATCGATTGATCATTCTACGACAATGAAAGAGATGGTGAGTTATTGTTTTCGATGTTTTCGTGTTCACGAATGCAGTTTAAATTCTAATTGTAGAATGAGGCAGTTAAGATCAATACTGAAACAATTCGTCACTGGGTTTATATATACAGTACCAAGATAAGTCTTAAAGATAACTACTCGATTGATATACAAAGTCAAAAATTAAGTTGGTACATGTATTTCCTGATAAGTTTATTTAATAGATCACTAGATTTTAGCCCTCAAACTATTTGACACATGTTATTTTTTAGAAGGCTTCACAACTTAAATGACCTTGTGCCCGATCCTTTTGTTTTGTTGCAAAACAATATGTTTAAATCAATATTTCAAAATTAATATAAGTAACAATTTACAATATTTATCACACAAGATGTACGGTACATATCAGACTTTTTTCTCCAAAAATTGCCATATTTGACACGCTATAACATTTTTGTAAATTTGTCATTAGAAAATTCTTATATTATATATGAATAAACGTCATAGAATCTTCCGTTGTCGCAACAGTAAAAGTGTAATTTTGTCGTTTTATTAAATGTAGATACCACTTCACATTTTAAACTTTAAAGCAGGAAAAACACAAACAAATTCCATGACAAAGACAACATTTGCTTTTCTTACCAGTAGGGACAGAAATAATCCTTCCTTTTGACCGTCTTGAACAATAACACAATCCTGTACACAATCCACTAATCAGCAGTGAAACAACTACCATCGATAACACCCAAATAACTCTAAAGTGAATTGAAAACATGCCAGAATATCATTTGTTCATTTTGAAAAGGATGTGAAAACGTATATTTGAAAAACGTCAAATGGACAAAAGCATATAGAGTGTTTCTTGCAAGCACAGCTCTGAATACAACTGTGCAGATTGTGTTGTGACAACAATTTTTAGATGTGACTTGTTCATTATGCAATGGAACGTAATCTGTCAATGTTATTTTATCATTTATCATATCAGGATGGCCTTTTTCAATCAACAACTTTTTTGTCTTTATTTTTGAGAGTGGAGAGTGAGGTATATAAAACTTACCTTCCTATATATCCAGCCGGTTTGGATGAGTAACCGTAGTTGGTATAGCCAGTGTAATAGTAGTAGTTGTAAGTGTAGACAGATGTAGTAGTTCTGGTTTGAGAAACACAACATCCCGAGGTTTGTAATTTGCAACATCCAAATTGACAGTACACTTGTTTACGAGAGCCGAGATGTTGACATCTTTTTCCGTACACCGTACAAATAATGTCTGTTATAAAAGAAAAATAAATTCATTATGCTGACATATGTTTTGTTTTAGTATTGATATGGTTGCCATATACTGAAATGACACGAAAAACGTCGCAGCGGGTGCCACATGCGAAGCATTAAACGTTTTCTTCTTCGTGGACACCTGATTTCGTGTTTTTTCGTTTTAAGTTAATAATTGTATTTTTGGTTTTTTTATCTGTGTGCGTCTGACATTTTTCTTTTTTTTTGCCCGTGTCAATTGACTAACGTCTTTTGAATATCGCCTTTGTTTTCCGTATTTGCTACTTCATTCCTAAGCTGATCTTCCAATGCAGACCAGAAGGCCTTTTTAACATACAAAGTTGATCATTGAGTGATAACTCGAACACTTACGAATTTTATTTTTCATTTTACGCTTGACTTTAGAACGAATCATCGTAACAGTTGTTTTTATATGAACGAAAACTTCCTTTAATTGAAATTCAATATACTATGTCAACATAAGAATATAACTTACTTCCCCTTCTGACGTGCGTGTACTTAAGTTTTACTTTTTATTAGAATATTGTGAGCTTTGAAGGGTGTGTTATTTAATCAGCACTAGATTTCCCAGCTGTGTAAAAAGCTGGCTGACTTGTGTTTGAATTTTACCGCCCAATTAAAGCTAACAAAACGTGATCATCATTTGATTATGTTCATATGACTTCATTTTACCCATATCAACAGTTTACTTCTCTTCATGCATAGTTTATGTACTCAATTCTTTCGTACAGAACAAAATGAAAATGCACACATAGCTAAACGTATTGCGTAAATACACTTTGCAATCCTATAGGTACACTTAACAAATGAACTGCTTAGAAATTACGTTCATATGGTATATAAATGCCATAGCTATACCAGACAAAGTAGAACGTAAAGGCTGGTGGCCTTTATAGCTGATGTGACTGGCATTGGCCTCAAGTAAGCCCAACCGTACATCAAAGGGAATATATGCTTATATAAAAAATATTTCTGTATAAATAAAATATATTCATGGATTCGAATATATAAAAGTAAGTTTAATGGAAAGGTAAAATTCGTGGCTGTATGTATCCTTATTGTTTATAATATATGTACAATTAATGTATACTTACTTAGTGCTAGGTATAGACTGATAAAACACCACCGTTTGTAGGAGCCGATCATCACTGCTGTCCTTGTGCTACTAGGATATATTGCTTTGCTACATGTATAACACAAAAAGTAGGAAAATCCAGAAATTTACACGAGTATTCAAATGATTATCAACGGTCACACGCTTCTGATTTCATATACAATACAGCAAATAATACAGGACCACGTTCTAAAAGAGCGTAGATCTGCCTAGTGATTGTTCGAAAATATAAAATACTTATTTGATAAATTATCATATAGTTTTATTATTTCAGGGTGTTTAATTGCGGTTGGGTCAGTCAAATTCCTTAATTTTGTGCTGGAATTGTTTTCTATTAAAGAGTATTACAATAACAGAATTGTCGTATTATTATATTAAAATTTATTCATTCACGTACAATAAACCACAGCTTGGTGCTCTCTTGTGAAATTAAGAAACTATGCTTGTGTAATTGGTCATTTACCTGTCTTAGTAGATTACATGATGAAGAGGGAGAAATGTTGCATTGCTTATTTTATCTATATTTAAATAGTGACTAAATGCTACTAGAATTGAGAGCATATTGGGAACTGATATTATTTACCATCAAATTAAATTGAACTCAACTGCGATAATCGTTGCGATGGAAATATTTACTTATAGGAAGCGTTGTCATCACGGAAATTATACCAGGAAACACGACCACTGTCACATTCATAGTGGACAGTATGTGTAGTGATATCACCTCATCCAATACATTTACTTACAATGGCATGACATTTGCCTTAACAGCTAGATGAAACTTAACGGAGAGCAGTACTATGGCTATGGATGTGGAGCCTTGGTGAGTATATAGACACTTTGATAACTTTGTAAATATTAAAAGGATTTTTCCATAAATAATTTGAATATTAATGTGTTTAAGAAAGACTTCCATACATCCTAGATCAAACTTTTTTATTTGGGAAAATAAACGCAAAATTGTATATTAAAATTGGCCACAAATTTATCTATTGTAAATTAATTCTGTGTGAAAGAT
The DNA here is from genome assembly GCA_032359645.1 of Pododesmus macrochisma. NCBI lineage: Eukaryota > Metazoa > Mollusca > Bivalvia > Pectinida > Anomiidae > Pododesmus > Pododesmus macrochisma. The sequence continues at coordinate 3,684 of JAUMGZ010194063.1, read as the reverse complement.
CTGGTCCTTGGTTAAAGGACTAACTATGAATAAGAAGTCAGTTATCGAGTGCTCAAAAGAAAATGAAAAACCCCAGGATGTGTGGAATCATCAGAATGTGAAACATGAACAAATCAACAATAGCCACAACAAACAATTCAGCACAGGATTAAAAAGGAAATAAATGACGTCACAACGATCCTCAAGACTAGTTATATATGCGGAATGACAAGACCTTAATGAATTAAGGCTAAACTCGCTCAGGAGCACACGAAAACATGTACATGTAAACATATGTGTGGATAACATGAATTTAGAGTGGATATCACGTAGACAATCCATAGGGTAGGTAAACAAGCTCGGGATAGTTGAGCATTTAAATATGGTAGTGAGTGGCTTATGTATGGTTACTGTAAATATTAAGTATCAGAGATCACTATTTTACCAATTGAATTGCTGATTGAGCCTTACACCATCTGCATTTGACCGTAATATTTAGCTAACATGTCTTTGTTGTTGAACGTATGGGTTCGTTGTAACACAAATTGTAATTTTAGGAAGGATTTCATCTGCCTCGGAGGGACTGAAGACAACGGAAAACGCCAACAAGCACCAAGTGGCAATTAAACAAACGTAAAACCACATCACAAAACAATTATTCGAGGACAACCATCTCCATAGCACGACTAGGGCGTACTTTTAACAAACGAGATGAATGGAATCAACAACACAATAGACTTTGACTAACAAACAATAGCTGCATCAAAGAATTAAGCATCAGAATTTAAGAAATTAGATTGTTATCACAACAATTCTCAAGACTAGTGTGTATGTGCATGTACTTGCAAGTGATCGAACGTTCATGTTATTTACCTTTGTGAATAATCGATTATTCGGTTTGCTAAAAAGCCACGGGTATTGCATGTCTTTAAATTATGTAATTTTATACACAGTTATGAAATCCACAATTTTATATAACTTGATCTATTGATTGTATTTTATGATACAGGCAAACAGTGCTAATGAGACAAAGATGGGACACATAGCTAGTCTAGTTGCTGCTTTTGTCGTCATTCTGATCCGTATTGGCATAATTCTCTACTGGAAGCTCCAGATCCTCCCGAAGACGAAGACGCACAGTACGTTATTGTTCACATGTACACCATATATTTATATCGTATGTTCAATAATAATGTTTCATAAGATACTTTATGAAGACAAGAATTCCCTCCCCTGAACAAAACATGAAATTAACGGTTGTAAATGCTTTAAAAGGTACCAATGTTTGTTAAAACGATATATTTTGGATAACTAGTGTTAAGAATATCGTCTTGGGTTTTCGGTTTACTTCTTTAATACAAGAGGGTACAACGTTGTTAAGTAGAAGCACATGAAAACAAACAGAAGTCCTAAACGTAAAAACTCGTCATTCAATTTTTCCCATGGTCACCAGATTACGACTATACATCAATTTTTACTTAAAGTATTGCGGCTAGTGACACATGTGTAGCAGGAAACGCTTATCAAATAGCGAGCACCTGGTTTCGCTTCTAGTTTTTTAATAGAAGTTCGTGATGTTTCCATTTTTAGCTAAAAAATGTATATTTGTTTATTTTTCTGTGTGCGTCCAACGTAGTCTTATTGTTTGCCAATGTCCATGGACTTACGGCCTTAGAATATCGCCCGTCTTGGTTTTTTGATTTAATATTCAACAGCTGGAACAATATCTTTCCACAAATCGGTTTACATTTAATTCAATTCATCTTTTTATTACTACAGGAGGTTGAGGTAATATATTTGGTACACAGAATAACATTATTTATTAAGACTTTGATTGCTAATTGTTAATCCTTGGCAGGATTTTATTTTGTTTTCTTTAATGAACCACTTTAATACGTGTACACATCCTACTGATATATGTACTAGTGAAAACAAATGTTTGGCATTCGTATAACGTTTTATTACCTTAATCAGAAAATTTATTGGATAATTGTTCCTTGAAACACATTCACCTAGATTTATATGTTAATGCAAGATGTTTAAGTTGACAGTAAATATCGTGATTTACCTATATTCAATACAGGTCAAAAAGATATTCACATGCTAATTCTAGTTGTCACATATCAATTGTAATGTACGTGTGTTTACATATATTCACATTTACATGGATTAATATGTATATGCAAATTTGTTTAATTGAACATGTGTGTAAAATTAATCTTACTGATACATATTATGTATCTTTCAATACCTATAAATGCACCTTTGATTTAACTCTCAAAGTGTAAACATTACTATCTATTTTGCTATATAATGTTTCAAGTAGGATTTAATTCCTTCAAGTTCAGAAGAGCAAGTGAAAATAAACTAACTGTAATTTATATTCAAATCTGAGTTTTGTTCTTGTCGCTATTTTAATATATTGATACATAGGGATTGAATTTAAACTGTGTATGTTAATGGAGTCACCGTGACGCAATAATACAAATACGTATATACATATGCATACAGATATACACATACATACATCCACAAGTTCAACGTGCACACATACAGAAATGGAGAAAAGTAAACATACATTAATGCAATAATCACGTACATTTTATGATAGAAAGACAAGACGATATACATAAATTAAAATGTTGACTGTAGTCTAAGAGGTGTGCTGATACAATTAGTGCTTGAAAGATGATAAATGATAATACATTTGTCATGCTACAGGAATGGAACCAAATCATTTAGGTACCGGGTATATGTGGTGAAGATTTCATGAGCATTCGTGAAAAATATCTACCCGACAAACCAATGCCAGCCATAAACACCTCATTTGACAAAGGAGTTGGAGGCTTGTTTGAGAATCCTCTTATGAACCAGCCTCTCAGTACAGAGGAACACTGAACTCTCACCATCTTTAGGACGGAGATACTTGTTGTGAACTTTGACTGTACATATAACTCTTATTAAGCATATTAATAGTTTATTATTAAAAGAAAGACTATTAATTACTATCTGTTTAATAGTTTGTTGAAAGGCAGATATTCGTGATAATTGATTACATGTATAGCTGCATTCACGTTTCGGTAGTGTTACTACAGTATAATAGAATCATCATAAGATGATTGTCCTTCTATTATCAGCACTAGTTCAATTTTAAAAAGACTAGAGCTATAACATTAAACAAAATATTGTTCAACAAAATAAAAAAAATTCAGTATGAATGGCATTTACAATTTTTTTTATTTTTATAAAGTATTTTTTAATCACTTTATAACAATCTTTCAACATCATCTTAAAGATGTATTTTTCTAAATATTAATTTAAAGTACAAGGAATATTCTGAAGTAGCGTTCTCTTGTAAAATAGTAAACCGAAAAAACCAAGACGTTATTCTACAGCCGTAAGTCCATGGACTATGGCAAAGAATAAGAAAACGTTGGACGCACAAAGACAAATGAACCAAATGTACATTTATTAACTAAAATGGAAACATCACGAACTTCTATTAAAAGAACAAGAAGCGGAACCAGGTGCTCGCGATATGGGAAGCGTTTCCTGCTACACATGTGTCACCCGCCACGATGCCTCCGTGGCATTCCGGTGTATGGTAACCTTTTCCAGTGTTAAAAAAGGAGCAAGTGTCACCATAAGAAAAAGTCACAGTTATTGTGACGAAGAACAAAGAAGAAAAACCAATAACAGGAGAGG
>JAUMGZ010194052.1:0-13002 GCA_032359645.1 Pododesmus macrochisma | reverse complement strand
TGGTGACTTTTTGATGAAGCTATTGTTTGTTTGTCAATAGCGTTTGTTCTGTTGATCCTATTTCTTCTTTTTTTTTCATAACGCACGAATCACGACAAAAACACTTTCACTAATTATGAAAATAGATATTTGCTTGAACCATTTTTATATTTTTTAATTTCAAACGGTCACCCCTTCGTTAAATGGAATGTTCCAACTGATGAACAGCGGAGTGCACTCAATTATGACGTCACACAGTTCACAGAGTTCATTATTATTCATAGCAAATGAATAACAACGGCACAAGTAGTGTCATTGAAAGAAAAACAATGCCAATTGTAAATATAACATTATGAATCCCATCGCATCGGACTCAAAGAATGAAAAAAAAATCAACAGAGTACAAGTCGGGGCGGACAGGAAGGTCAATCTCTAAAAATGAAAGCAAACCTTTCAGAAGCACGGAGGCTGGCAGTGGCACTGTACGACAGGAGTAGTCCAGAAAAGAACGTCCAGCATATTTGATCCCGGAGCAAATCACGAGGGGTAACAGGTCGGGGAAAGGACATGTTATTGGTGTGGAAAGACAGGTAACTAAAAGTTCAAGTGCCCATCTATTTCATCTAATAAAAGATAAGTATATTTTCAAATGCTGTGCATGCACAGTATTAGGTCACTGAATATATAAATTCAATGCAGGTGAGCGATATAAATAATATCAGATGAGTATAACATTTCTGAAAAGTACCAAATCATCGAAAGAAAATAGTGATTTGGTTAAACCTGAAATTGACAAATTGTTGAAATTAAGGTGTATAACACAAGTACGTAAGCCGCCACATGTTGTAAATCCTCTTACTGTAGCCTATAGTAAGAAAGGTAAACCACGTCTTGTGTTAGATTGTAGACATATTTTTTTGTATTTGAGTATGAAGTTGTCAGTGTTGCCAGAGATCTAAACAGAGGTGATTATTTGTTGTTAACGTTCGATTTAACGTTGGTACATCAACACTGTGAAATATTCCATTGTTTCAGTTATGAGAGTAGCAGTCAGTTGAATTATTTCGTCTCCAATGTATTACTTTCTTGCCTTTCCACAGCAGGTTATATTTTCATGAAGATTTCAGAAGAGGTTGTCGTATATGTGAGAATGTGGGCAATCACCCTCCTAGAATATTTGCAATTTTCATTTTTTCTGTGACAAAATTCCCGGCAAGTATATAAATAAAATATTTTGCCAAAAACAGGTTTTCCCCGGTTTTTTTTAACCCCAGTTTACATCTAGCATTCACTTAAGGAGGCTCCCAGGTAAGCAATCATTTAAAAAGTATATGTAAGATTCTTTATGAAACTTTCAACAAATGTTTCTCAATATCAAGTGAAAAAATAAGGGGTCATCGACTTTGTTTTTTCAACACAGAGGTTTGTTATATTGAGGGTTGGGAGCCAACAAAAGAATTTTTTTAATAAAAAGAAATCTTTTTTATCAGAAATGCATTGCACACTGCTTAATAATTAAATATGTATGACTCGTTTAAGATAATTCATAAAAGAAAAAACATTAAAGACAAAATAACAAATTTGCACGCGAATTAGATAACCTTTGGTGACCTAGTGTTGACCGTCACAATGTCCTTATGCTTTTGAAATGTACTTTTAAACTTTTTATTAAGAGGGAGGCGCATAGTCTGGTTAAATGACTACATAGTGCATACCTGACAGGGAAGGGATCACAGCCCTTGCTTGGCGGTGATGTGTAATGTATTACCTGTGCGCCTGATGGCGCTGACACGAATGTAAAAATTTAAACTAAACTTCAGACCTGTGAGCTTCCTTTAAAGTTAGTTAATAAACCGCGCAATAACACATAAACCGGGCAGTTAAAAATACGTTTCCGTTCCTGACATATAAAGGGCAGAAACAGAGTTATTAATATGAATGGACTCATGATAGTACAGTGATGAATGTATGTCTTGCGTAACCCTACCTGCAACAGGTGTACTTTCTATGCCACACGTGTTAGATAATGTCTTCCTAATGTCAAAATGTGGAGGTATGGCAAGGTGTTAACATAAATTATGACAAACAGGATTCTATTTTAATTTGATGTACACACACGATGATGAATGACGTTTCAAGGTGTTTTTTTGTCAAAGAAGTTAAACACCTGATAATAAATCATGATATTTTTACTGTTGAAAAATTGTTAAAATAACTCCATAACATAATTATCGCATGTGACTGGCACGGTAATCTCTGGGTGTCTGATCTAAACATTGAGAAGCGCTAAATGCAACTACCAATTTATGAACATGCACATCAACACTTATCAATTAACAAAAATAATAAAATAAAATGAAGATAAAATTGCATACCTTGATACAGCTGTCGCAGGTTTTGAAAAGTTATATAATACTAACGCTTACATATAGCAAAACTTATAAACAAATAAATTTGCCTTTTGGATGATCAATTAATTATATTATATTCATAAGATAAGCTAAACGTTCTAACTTACGCGCACACATGTGCACAACGCACGAAGTGTCGGACAAGTGTTCTTTTTATTACTTGTAGAGTTTTTATACGGATGTATAATTATAGATTACCTTAACGTTAACAACTTTTTAACCACAATTGAATAATGGATGCATATTAATGTGCAATTGGCCTTCCAGTTTTACATTCAAACCAATAACACGTGCATCTGTTCACGTTTTTTGAAGTGTCACAGAAACTGAAGAAGCTGCTACGGGGACAATTTTTAACTGAAATACCAAAGGAAGATGACAGAAAAAGTACAGAATGTAGAATTAATGCTACCAGAGCTGGAACAACTTTCTCGTGCTGGGCTGTTCTCATCGGATGAAACCAAGCAAATCTTAAAGAAGAAAAAGGCTTTTGAATACAATTAACAAAGAAGAACGAAAGTCAAGGAGGGTTATCTTCATTATATACAGAACGAGAATGACGTTTTATCCTTGATAAGGAAGAGGAGTAAATGTATTGGATATACCTTTAAGAAGTTAGAAATTGACGTTACAATCATTCAGAGAATGCACAGATTATTCAGGATTGTAACCTATATATGTTAAGATGATGTTAAGCTTTGGTTATATCATATAGACTTTGCAAAGAAAGAGAAGGAGCGCTCATTAATTTGTAAACTTTTCACAAGGATGCTTCAAGTTCATAAAAAACCAGTGTGGTGGATTTTAGCAGCTAAGTGGAAATTTGAAGAGAATCTAAATCCAGAAACAGACAGAAATTTATTTCAGAGAGGATTGTGGTTAAACCCAAGGTATAAACAGCTGTGGACTGAGTACTTCAGAATGATATTGACGTATACAGAAAAGATGAGGAAACGACAAGAAATGCTTGCTGCTGCAGATATTACACAGGATGGAGACATCCCTGATGCATTGTCGGAGGGCGCTGTAGCACATGTGTTGTGTGTAAAAGCCGTAGATGTTGACTTCATGTTGTCTTTCTTGCCTGTGGCTGCCCTGTTTAACTTTACAAAAGACCTACAACAGACAATAGTGTCAGACTCACAAGAAAGGTTTGGGAACAAAACCGAAACATGGAATGCTTTAGCTAGCAGGCACGTGTTGTGTGCTCATTCAAATAATTCATTAGCGGAGTTGGAAATTAAGCAATTCCATGATATGTCTGTACTAACGTCAGAAAAAGACGGTGTTGAAGCGCCTGAATATAAACAGGACCTTATACATGCCTTCAGAAAATATGCACTTTTTTCAGAAGAATATGTACAGTTTCTTGAACAGACTTGCTCACACAAGTGTATTTATTCTGCCATTAAATCCAAAGTAAATCTGACCATAGAACAGTGTGACCAACTAACTGAAAACAAACTTTTTTATGATGAAATAAACTCTGTGAAAGCTAATTCACATGTGTCAGTCGGCTCAAAAACTAAATCTACTGGGTCTCGTGTCACTTTACGTGCAAATAAACTAAGCTCTATCTTAGTAAAACAGAAGGCTAAAATTGAGGCAGCCTGTGTTCTGTTAGAATTTAGAACTTAGCTGCGAAACTGACGATATCTTCAAAACACAAAACAAAAATTGTTTTGTGTTTTGAAGATATCGTCATTTTCTTTAACCTTTTAACAGCTTTCAAATAGGTTGACTACTTGACCATATAACATTGGATATATAGATATGTAGCTTGACTTAGGACTTCATTAGAGTTGTAGTCCGACACGCACGTGCAGGTCTACTCGCGGAGTATCTTGGACAAGAATCGCGTATACATGCATTAAGTCTTAGAGCAGCAAACCCTACATATCCCTGTAAAGGACTTAAAAGGATCTGGGATCGGCTTGACTAACGGTATTGTGCACCCAAACTCATAGAATCATCGTTGCGCCAAAAACTAGATACCTTTTGGAAGTTAATCAAGCCAAGTGGTAAACGCCTATATGTACTAGCAAATTTAGTAACAGAAATTGAGTCCATTAAAGAGCAACCAAGGTTTAGTGCACTCATGGCTTACTTTGACTCATCAGCGGGTGTGAACCCAATTGTTTACAAGCTGCCGTACTACATGCAATCTAAATGGACCGATATCGCCGTTAGATACAATAAATCACATATGGTCATTTTCCTACCATTTAGTGTCTTTGTTAATTATATGTGTGACTTCAGTAGTAGAATCAATGACCCCAGTTTCGATTACATGTGTCCGTCTGAGGCTAAAAGTAGTCATACGGACAAAGCAAAGAAATGTGTTTCATCTATAAAACCTCTAGTTACTGCAAGGAAAACTGACATTCCAAACAACAAGACCCTTCTATCTCCACCTCAAGGGGAGCCCGAAACCAAAGAACAGTCATGTCCCTTACACCGCAACCGGCATTCACTTGATGATTGGAAAGCCTTTCAACGATTACCTATCGATGAACGAAAACAATTCATGAAAAACAACGGTATTTACTTTAGATGCTACGCTAAGAACTCAAGATTAAGATTGTCAAGCTAAATATATAAGCTGTAAACATTGTAACAGCACACTGTTCCGCAATGCATGTCTCGTATGTACGTACTTACACCTTGTCCCAATACGTTTCAAGTCTAAGAACCCCTTGTCGTCGGGTTAACTTATGAAAATTGTGATCCCTTGTTTGAGAGAACAAAGCATGATGATGCACCAGAATTCTCAGTAGACGATGAGGAATTTCTTCATATAATGAACTCCGAAATTCGAAGGAATACTAATGGTATTTGGGAGGCTCCGCTTCCGTTTCGTCGAATAAACCAATGTTACCTACTAACAAATCAGAAGCTCTCAAAAGAGCTAAGTCGTTAACTGCTAGTCTCAGTAGGAATCCTGATAAAAGGAAACACTTTTGCGAGTTCATGGAGAACGTCCTAGACCGTGGTCATGCCACAATCGCCCTATCAAAGAAAAGAAGGAACGCGTGTATCTCCCGATATTCAGTGTATATCACCCCAAAAAGCCGGATCGTATTCGTGTCGTCTTCGACTCGTCTGCAAAATGTTTTCACGTTGTAGAAGAGGATCGTGACTATCGTAGATCTCAATGGCATAGAGACAACGATCTTAGCGAAGAATGCGTGTTCACACTTTTAGAAACTCATCTTCTCCAGCCATAGACACTTATGGCTTACGAAAGACTGCTTTCATTGGAACACAGGAGTTCGGCTAAGATATGTATTACTTTGTTCAAAATAACTTTTATGTAGATGGCGGTCTTCTGTCACTACCATGCACATCCTCAGCTATCGATATTCTTAAAAGCACTCAACGGGCACTCATCAAGGGAGGTAATCTGAGTCTTCACAAATATCATCAAATAGCAAGGAGGTTATGGGAGCGTTTCCTACGAATGATCTTGCTCAAAACCTCAAAGTTTTGAACTTTGCAGACGACACTCCTTTCATACGAAATAAGACCATTCACGAAGAGGGGGTGCTGTCCTCTGTTAACAGAATCCCACCGACCAAGGTACTCGTTCAGTTCCTACGTCAAATATACAAGAGAGCCTTTAGTTAAAAGGTCCCGCATTCTTACAGAAAGAAACTCAGAAAATTACCAATCAGGGGTTCACGTTAATCGATGCAGACATTGACAAGGAAATTAGGCCTCACGTTACTGTCTTGAAGGGCAACGCTTCATCTATGCCTAGAACTCCGACTATAACACACATCGCTTTGAGAAATTTTCCGAGTGAAAGAAACAAGTGTAAGTCATTTCTTATCTCATTCATATCGCGAAACGCTTCAGAAAGGATGATGGCTTATGTCAAGGATAGCATCAGTGTTCTGCATACAGGACAGTTGAACTTTTCCAGGAAACAGAGAAGCTCATTGTTTCACAGGTTCAAAGTGAACATGTTTCAAAGGAGATTCTTTGTATACAACAAAGGAGGAAGCTTTCGTCGATTTTGGACGATTTGGGTCAATTACGAGTAGTTTGGAGGATTAACAAACTCGCCGAAACACAGTAAAGCACATTTGAATCCGATCTTTATCCCCGGACGTAATCATGTTGCAAAGTTGTTGGTACGACACTTTCATTCTTTGACTCAACACCAAAGAAGACACCTTATAGAAGGTGCAGTTCGCACCGCCGGTTACTGGGTCATTTAAGGAAAACGTGTCGTATCTGCAATAATACATCACTGCGTGAAATGACGCAAGCTTAGGGGAACGCTTGAATCTCAAAAATGTCCGACTTGCCCCTCGAGCGTCTGGACCGTGGAGTATACAGTCGCGGTGACCAAGAGGAGGTTTGGCTCACTCAAAACGTTGGGCAGTTCTGTTCACATGTTTAGTCTCCAGATCTATCCATATCAATTTCATAAAAGATATGAGCTCGTCAGTATTTATCAATGCGTTTCGGGGATTTGTATCGATTCGCGGCGATGTCAAGGAGTTATTCTCTGATTGGGAAACCATTTCGTTGGAAGCATAGGCGACCTTCAAGTGAACGCCATAAACGTAGAGGACGGTTCCATAAGGGAGTATCTGAACGATAATAGAATTATCTGGAAGTTCGACTGGCCACACTACTCATACATTGGCGGCATTTTGGAGCGCATGATTGGGTTATCCAGACGCATACTTGACTCACTGCTCTTAGAAAACCAGACCAAGAATCTCACTCATGAGGTTTGAACCACACTTATGTATTAAGTCCGTGCTATAGTTAACGCTCGTCCACTAGTGTCGGTTTCAACAGATCCAGAATCGCCGCAGATTCTTACTCCTTCAACGTTGCGTACCCAGAAGACCAGGAAAGTAAGAGAACCTGTCCAGGACTTAACGCGAACTACATGGGAATATCAACGTGAGAATGTTCAAATTGATGACAGTATGTTGGTAAAAGACAAAGGTATTCCCAGGAATGAATGGTTCATCGGAAGAATTGTGAATGTCTTCCTAGGAAAGGACAACCTACTCAAAAAGGTCGAAGTTCAAGTAACTCAGAACAACGGTCCGGTGAGGTACACTAGACCAATTACCGAACTTGTGCTCTTGCTAAGTGAATGACTATCATATCAACTGAAATTTTTATTCTGACATATGTATTTATAGTGATTGCTGGTTGCAATCAGGTGAGGAGTGTTACGTGTTATAATTATCGAGTTGTCTTTCTTTAGTCCGGATACCAGATCCTTTTGTCTTTGCACTCTACTTAGTATTCATGTAAACCACGAGAACAGAACTGAATTCAGATATTCGCAGAAACTTGAAAAATGAACATACGTTTGCAGCCTAAAGGGTACAAACTGAATACCTTTGGGTGTTAACATATCGTGTGCCCTATTTAAACATTTGGGGTGTAATTTAATGCATAGATTGAGGCACAGTCCGTGCATTTGTTCTACTTTTGTTTTAACAACAACACACGTTAATCTTTATTTAGAAACTTAACTCTTTCATAATCATAACTTTTGCTCTTATAAGCAAAATCTTAGGACTCTTTTATTTTATCTTTTGTAGTTTCTATTCTTCCTCCGGGGGTGTTGCTGTTTAAAGAATAATCATACATCACAAAGAATATTGAATTACTTATCCAGTACAGATATGTCGGACAAGACATAAACATTTTTAAAAATCTCTGGTTTGTCTTAAAGTAATGGTAAATAGATCTTCATCCATCTTCGTCTAGATATTATTTCTGCTGTAATCCTAAATGATTTTGGTATACGTGGATAATAAACAAAATCAAGCGTGTAACCTTTACAGTAAATATTTTATCTTTTACATATTTTGCAACGCACTGTTATTATATACTTGCTAGTGCACGCAACAGGGAAAAATATTTCTCTTGGGATTAAGGGACTAACACGGTATGTTGTTACCAAGCCTTTTGTCCGTGGACAATAATACATCACGTTGGTCCCTGTATCAAGGCATACGTATGTTCAGTACTGTTTGTACAAGTTTGAGCAGTTAATGAGATACAACTCATATCCCGAACCATAAAATACGAAATATTCTTAATATTAACCATTAATAAACACGGAATTGAACCATTAATAAACACGGAATCGATACTGCTACCTTTATTTACACCAATTTGTTTTAGGGCTCGAAATTTTACTTTTCTCAATGAGGATAAACTAAATACACAATATATAGTTTCTTAAAAAAAATAAGGACTAATATACAATGAACTGTATTCAAAATGTGTTGCTACATAACGCCGGACATGTTAACAAACTTCGTTAATTCACTCTTTGTGAATGGGAGGGGCGTCTTGTCGATGCATCACTTTCTAGATTTTAGACGAAGACTATTTTCTATTTTATAAGAATGCCTGAAAGAGAGCGTTAAGAACTAACATTAACTAGGTCCTGTCGTATATCATAATGAATCGTAAAAAGTGGCATAAGCAATAAATGTCATCTTGTTGTAGTACACGTATAACGAACTCACAATTATGGTCAGCGTTGTTACATACTCAACAAAAGAATAGGGACATGTTGATGCTAGTCAAATAATTATATAATGTATGCAGATACTCACCAATTAGCATCACACAGTTCAACAGCGACAGTAAGTGAATAATCGCTTTGTGGTTAAAGGTCTGCATGGCAAATGCATTGATGTTGATATTGTCCCTTTTACGCTGATATCTGCCAACAACTTCTGTCATTTAAAAACGTAATCACAATTTATAAACAATAAAGTCACAGGAAAACCGACAGCTCTTTCTTTCTGCATTCATCATGAAAGTGAAGACTCGGATATTGTGTGTCGCTTACAGATTAAGACAGGCGACTTTTATGCTATTTAAAACCTACTAAAACAACAGCGTAATTACATATCATCTGTGTAACCAAATTTGCCTTAATTACGTTGATCTGAATGGTGTCACAATTTTACACCGAAGAGAATATATGTCCACGTAAATAGCATGCTTTAAATCATTAAACATGTGCATAACTTACATTTAAAATACATTTAGATATTATCATAATCATATACTGCCTTTGATAAATGACTATATCATCGTTCATATATTAAACATAACATTAATAATCCCCATGATGTCAATTGTACAATAAGCTCTATATTATTCTTACTCTAAATACGACTGTTGTATTTGGTTTTATGTTACATCCTTATTAGCTGTCCATTTTTGACGTATTATTTTATATTAGACTTTTTGTTGGCTTACTGTATGGGCGGCGAAAAGGGTAAACAATACGTTAATACAAAACGAACAATTAATTTTGTAAACATCTAAATATACAACGCAAACAGGAGTAATTGTTTCGACGAAAAGTATTGATTACAAAATAAACAGTTTAAAATTAAATCAACAGACTAGAATGCAAAACGAACGGCCACATTTTAGAAAAATAACTGTCGACACTAATGAGGATCTGAAGATAGAAGAGGTAAAACTGGTAGCAAGATTAGGCCTACATGCGATATTTGATGCGTGGTGCTCTGTTAACAATGTAATATGTTGGGATGTGACACTTGCACGGGTTAGTAGATGTGTATACAATGTATATTATATGAACAAATAAAAATTCTGGCGATTTAATGAGACATGCGCGTTAATCATCAAATATGTATCCAGTGAACCCCAACAGCTAAGGGAAATAGCTCTGTCGAATAAAGGACGTCCCAGAGTTTTTTGTTTTTAATGCTATAGTTTAATCTAGGATTCAGTCAGATAATTACCTTCAAGTATTTTTTTCTCTTGAACAAAATATGTTTTAAACTGGGGGGACCAAACTGTGTGAATTTTGATTTATTTTATATAGCAAGACAAAACACCCTAAAAGTAAAATGCGTGGTGGATGTATTGATGCTAGTTTAATTTCAGTGTGTTTTATAGTTTTTGTATAAATCAAGTTTGAAATGTACTATTATTTACAAAATGTCCGATTAGATATCGTTAGACCATAAAAAGGAATTATTTTTTGCAACAATTGTTGTAACTTTTAGCTTGGTTTGTAAAGTTAACTCACAAAGAAATGTGCATTGATATAGTAACAGCCGAAAGAAAGTCAACAGTTTAATTAAATTAATTTCAATGTATGTTTTGTTATTTCATTCTGATTAAAATAATTCTATATATTTGAAAGTATTTTTCAGTTTCATAATCTATGCCTGCTAGAATCACTACCGTAGTTTCAGAAAAAAAGTTTTATTTTTGAAGGTTCTGAACTAATTAACAAATAAAGTGTATGATATTGACTTAATTAATCGCTGGTTATTCCCAAGACTCCTTATTTGATATTAAATCTAAACTCTTACACATAAAACTAATTTCCGACATAGTTTTTTATTTCTCTAGCCACGGAAAAGTCATCTTCATATCCTCATATACATCGTTTTTCCTTTTTGTTTGTTTTCATATTAGTATCGTCGGAAAACTTCATATGCTAGGTTTTATTTTCCCCGTACCGAGAGGGTTTTATAAGAGGTGTATTAGTGATTGCTCCGGATGCTGTATCCTAGGTTTAATATATGAGCTGTTGCTGAAAATGACTTAAACTGTATTTATCTTAAAGAAATGATACCCGTTTTTGTCAATCAGGAAGTTAAATATTGTCTAATGAATATTGAAGAGAACAGAAAAAAAAGATAATTTCCACTTATTTCTGTTCTCCCGAAGTAACAAAACTGGAGGACTTGTTAAGGTTAATATTATTGCTAAGAAAGTCAGTTGAAACTGACATATATATTACTGGTGATGGTTCAATTCAAAAAGACAAGATCTCAGATCAGGAAAAAGAAAACAACCATGCCAATCTTTTGTTTGTTTGTTTTACTTTGGGGTTTAACGTTCCTTCAACTTGTGGTCATATCGAGAGGTGGTCTGTTTTATGATAGTGAATACAGAATCCGATAACTGAAAGTAATTTCTTCAATAAGGCGAAATATTTAAAATAGAGCTTATAATTAGATGATGTGTCATAAAATGAATATTTTGATAAGTTAGATAATAGGTTTTAAGCCAGCGAAATATTGAAACATTCACGAAGACCTGCCTCCTGATCGGTCAATTCCCCTCATTAGCATACATGCGAAGGTAGAGTGGACAGTGATATAGTTTTAAAATAGCAACAATACAATTCATCTGATTGAAAGATCCGTGCAAATGAAGCACGCGTTTATGTATGTAGCCTCGATACAATTCACAATTTCTAAGCACCGGTAAAATCACATCCTGATACACCTATATCACTGAATGAAATCTGAACAGAACAGAAAACAACACCACTGTCTAAATTTCTATCCCGAGCAATACCCACTTGTAGACGAATTTGGAATCTTTCCTTGCTTTGGTACGAACGAAAGTTGAAGCGTTGTACCTGTCAGGCATTTATAACTTGCCCGAATTTTAAATTTTGTTTACTTTTTAAAAGTTACTAACTTGTCATGCTCAATGAAAATAACCATTTTGAAAATAAATTAAAACAGACCAAGCAATAATTACTTTTCGTAAGCGTGTATATAACTTTAACACATTTACAAGGAAATAAAGGGAATTATAACATATTTATTATTTATCATTTATTTGTCATCTTTTGTGTATATTACTCTATAAATATAACAATAATTTGTATGGTGACATTTTTCATAAACGAGACAGTGTATATGGAAATAAAATGAAAAATCTGGAACGTCTATAAATCATTGCTTTTTATTCGACAGAGTTATTTCCCTTAGCTGCCGAATTCCGTGTTTGGTTCTCCGGATGTTAGAATCAAATAAATTATTTTGCTTTCGCGCTTCGTCTACTAATCCGTGCAAGTTTCACATCCAAAAAGTTATGCATGTATATATCTTACATTCCGTGTCAGTTTTGTGTCGGTAGATTTTGTATTTTCTTTTTGGCAAAAACCGTTCTTGTAGTGTTGAGCTTGGTATATCGGGCTCGGGCTCGGACTTGGGCTCAGACTCGCACGCCATCTAGCGTTAATTAGGTGAATGCCTGTTGATTTTGCAGCGTTTACTGTTGTTTTGCAGCTGTGGCCGTTTATTTTGCATTCGAGTCTGTTGATTTTATTTTAAGCTGTTTATTTTGTAATCCATACTGTTCGTCGAAACAATTACTCCTGTTTGTTTTGTATATTTAGATGTTTACGAAATATTTTAATTTCGCCGCCCATATGACTGTCTTTGATTTATCTAGGTCTTGTCTATTAAAAATTTATTTTTGCCCTCAGATTCCGTTGGCAACGTTTGATTTTGAGCTTGCCTTTGTGTCCAGATCCGCTCACACCGGAATGACACGAAAGCGTCACGTGTAGCAGGAAACTCTTACCATATCGCGAGCACCTGGTTTTGCTTCTAGTTTTTTTTAAGAAGTTCGTGATGTTTCCATTTTTAGTTAATAAATGTTTATTTGGTTAATTTTTTCTTTCAGGCCATCAAGTTCCCTATATAACATGCAAGTAAAGAGTATTTTGTAAAGCTGACTTTGCTCGCCTTTCTTTCAGGCCATCAAGTTCCCTATGTAACATGCAAGTAAAGAGTAGTTTGTAAAGCTGACTTTGCTCGCC
>JAUMGZ010194041.1:0-13002 GCA_032359645.1 Pododesmus macrochisma | reverse complement strand
ATGCAATTTTAACAAATACTATAACAATTGTATATTAAATATACTATCTCTTTAAGAACAAGCATTAATATGACAATCAAATAGTACAAAAGTGATATTGGTCTTTCAAATAGTAAAACAAATTTAATACAAGAAAATTTAGAAAACTTAAAAAAGAAAATACAATATAGATATATATAATTCTTTGGAATGATGACATTATCTTCATAGTTGGCTCGGTCTGATTTGATTTTAAAAGCAGTTATTTTAATGTATAAGATAGTGAATATTGGATTTAAATGTAGATACATATCTTACTTTCCTACGGTTAGTTGTTAAAGATAAAATTTTGTTAAAATTTCAATTCCTATTCTTCAACAATAATATATTAAATGATATGAAAGAATTAACCTTTTCTTTTTTTATTTTGTACCTGAGACAGTTATGTTTTGAACACCTACAGGAGAACAATACAAAAGTACATTTAAATTCAGTTGGTATATTTTACAAACCAATAAAATTAACTTCATTTCCTCAACTTTTATTCTCATTGGTTGTAAAGGAATAGACTTCCATTATCAGCCAATTAAAAACCACTTCCTAAAGGACTTGGCATTTTGTCAAAAAAAGAATAAACTTGGCATTTTGTCAAAATAAGTATAAATGTTTGATGTTAGGACCAAACAAACATTTTCTATTTCACTGGCCTGACAAAAGGTTCACTTCAGAAAACAGAAGTTTAAGGTTTGGTAACCCTTGGTCTAATATCGCTAGATTCTTCATATTAAGTGTGAAGTAAAGTTAAATGGTCTTGAATTATTAATGTCTGATCACTATATCTATAACTCTCATTCATAGTTACTTTATATCTTATTTTAAACAAAATATCACAACAGAATGAAAATATTACAAACCATTCAAACTCAACAAACACATTTTAACATGTACAGATTTATGGGTTTGTTTTCAGCATTAACCCATCTAACATGCAATATATTTGTTCTACACTGTGTAAACCAATCATGTCTACCGTATTAATTTTCTGTAATACTTTATATTTTGGCAGCTGCTTCATGAACTTTGGGCTAAAGGGAGATAACTCTCTTTAAAGGACATACTCGAGTATTGCCTGTCAGAAATACTATGCATTTTTTTTTTTTAAAAATTTAATTCTTGTTTACTTTTTTTAAAAAATCTTACACCAAATCAAAAAATACAATGGAAATATAAGAACATTAACTATGAATTATAAATAAAAAATGAACACTGAGCCGACTTAAAAAAAAGACTAGAGAAAAGGAGAATAAACTACTATTAAAATTAATTTTGATCTCATCAATAAAATATTTTCTTAAATTCTAGAAATACTTAATTAATTTAAAGTTCATCTTTGGACTGAGGTAGTAGTGCCATAACTTGTTGTATATGCTTATAAATTCCATTGAAGTACTGATCCTCATCGCCAGCCTCCTCCTTGGCTAGAACTTTGTACTCCTTCTTTAAATCCTCCAGCTTTTTCTGTGCGGGCCCAAAGTATTGATTACAGGTGGACATGAAAGTTGACATGGCTGTGAGGACTTTTTCGCGACTATCATGGTCTGGTGAATTCAGCAGCTCTGGTATATTCTCACAGAGCCCCTGTTCTCTTACCGCTTCTCGTAAATGAATACTGTTTAAAAAGAAATATATGAATGTCAAAATATAAAGTTCTTTCCATTGAAAATTGAAAATCAAGTGAAGAAAATCAGAAAATTACAAATCTTAAAAACAAAACAAGAGGCCCATTGGGCCTTAACGTCCATCTGGTTTAAATGGGCCTATATGTAAATTTAGGGCTTTTGACCGAAGGGTCATGCCTTGAAAAAAGTTGGTTCTCCATGCCCTCAAATTACTTTAAACCATAGCATTAAGCCTTCTAGTTTATAAGAAGATTTTTGAAATTTTATTAAATTTCCCCATTTGGGCACCTAAGTGACCCTCCCTGGGTTCTGAGCCCCGCTATTAGAACAAATCTGAACCCCCTTCCCCTAAGGATGAAATCTATCAAGTTTGGATGAAATTAGTCCAGTAGTGTTGAATAAGAAATCGAAAATGTGAAAAAGTATCATATTTGCTATATATATATAGTGTTGAACTTTGACCTCAAAATTAGTAACATTTTTTACCCAAGGGTCATGCCTTGAACAAACTTGGTTCTCCATGCTCTAATTAAAGTTGCTATAAACCAAAGCATTAGGCTTAAGGCCATCTAGTTTATAAGAAAATTTTTGAAATTTTGTCAAATTGTCCCCTTTCCCCAATGTGGCGCCCCCTAGCCCCTTCATTTGAACAAATTTGAATCCCCTTCCCCTAGGGATACTTCATACCAAGTTTGGATAAAATCGGTCCAGTAATTTTGGACAAGAAGTAAAAAATGTGAAAAGTTAACATATTTGCTAAAGTGTTAAACTTTGACCCAAAAACGCATAATCTATTTTTGACCCCAGGGTCACGCCTTGAACAAACTTGGTTCTCCATGCCCTAAAGTTGCTATATACCAAATCATTAAGATCTAGGCCTTCTAGTTTATTAGAAGAAGATTTTTGAAATTTTGTCAAATTTTCCCCCTTTGGCCCCCTAGTGGCGCCCCCTTCATTTGAACAAATCTGAATCCCCTTCCCCTAGGGATACCTTATACCAAGTTTGGATGAAATGGGTCAAGTGGTTTAGGAGAAGAAGTCATAAGTGTGAAAAGTTTACCAGGGACGGACGGACGCATATGGGATTTGTATGAGAAAAGTCCACCTTAGATCTTTGGTCCAGATGGACTAAAAAGAAACCATTTTAGATATTTGAAAATTACTTTCTTAAATCTTAAAAACGTAAAATAGAGAAAATTAAAATTTTGAAAACATCACGACTCAAACAGTTTTCATTTTGTGGATTTGTTCAGGTATTTGAGATTTTTAGGGAGTTTTTAACAAAACTTTTCCTAGGAATCAAGTGGAAATTTCTTGGAAATTCAAGACAAGAAAAAACATAAGCCGTATTGATCCTCTGTTTGTATAATTGTAAAATTTGTAAATATAAGACAAATACATTTACATCCACTGGCTTTTCACATACGTGTTTTCATGTTCTGGATTTGAAATATTGGAACAAGTATCAAAAGGTTATAATTTCAGGCCCTCAAAATAACTATGTATCGATTGTATAAGTGGATAAGTTTTGATCTACATTTCAAGATGATAAAAGTTCTTCTTCGAAAGTTATGCATAAGCAAAACCCTTTAGAGTAAATGTTTGTTGTTTGTTTATTGGGGTTGAGCGTCCCTTTAACTCATGTATAAGTCATATTGAGACGGTGTCTGCTTGCGACAGTGCACACTTATTGCGACTTTATAGTGCTGTCTCACTGAAATATCACGCCGTAGACACATTGACATGATACTTCACTCGGTCACATTATCCTTACATCGAGCCAACCAGTCCTCCTCCTACCCAGTAATGCTGGGCAATTAGCAGGGAGCGAGAATATTGCCTTACTTTTAAAGTCTTAGGTTTTGACCCGACCGGGATTCGATCCCAGAAACCGTGGATTCTAGCACCAGTCTACCAGCACGAAGCGAGCGCCATAACCACTGGGCCACCACGCTGGTCTACAAAATTAAAGAGATTTCTTTTGATTCTACAAAATCAGAATTATGCATTTGTTTAGAACTATGGTTACACTTTTTCGACTTGTGAGGGGAAGGTTGGTGTTTGTTATCTTTCCATATATACATGAGGTTGATTCGTAGCTAGGGTTTGGGTCATGGCAGATCCCCCTTCTTTGCCCCCCTCTGCCCTTAGGTTGGTTTGGCGATACTTTTATGTTACCTTTTTTAGGTCTGTCTCAGTTGGCAAGTTAATTCTGGTTTTTTTTTTGATGTGGCTATTGTTGTGTGTGTGTGTGTGTGTGTTTGTGTGTGTGTGTGTGTTTGTGTGTGTGTGTGTGTGTGTGTGTGTTTGCGTGCGTGCGCGTGCGTGTGTGTGTGTGTGTCTTGAGTTCTGATGATCCTACTTCTTCCTGTTTCATATATAGATTTGAACAATAAAATGAAGCGTTGCTTTAACTCATGTTAAGAACCAATAAGAAGACAATTATTCATTTTAGCATACAAGGAACAAGATAACGACACCCCTGGAAGACTTAATGATTTAAATGTCTGTAATAATACCACACTTGGATACAGATACAGCATCAATCATATTACACAGCGTGAATCCTATATGTGAACTGTGTTCATCTTTCACACATGATACCGCGCGTGGTGCGGTGCAGACACTTTACGTACGATTAACTGATTAAACAACACAATCATACACATTTCATTAAATATTGTCTCCCATCAGCCAATAATAAGAATGGTTTATCATGTTCAATAACACTTAATGACTGTCATGGTGATCGTTCGCATATTTCCGACCGTTTTTGAAAATTGGTACCCTTCACGTGAAGAGCAATTATCGTAATATTCTATATATAATCCAATATAGTTTTAAATGCAGATAATTGAGTTGATCATTTGGCTGTTGACCCACACTGAAATAAACACGCGCACACGATCCCACCCTGGTTTATTAGTTTAGACTGTCTAATGTAACGACTAGCAGTACTATTCTGAAAACTCTATAAACCAGTAAAGAACACGTCGGCAGGGCTTTTGTTGATGTAGAATTATTGTATAACAGTTGTGAATTCTAATTTGACATTGTAAAACACTGCAACGTTTGTGATATTTTGTTTCTTTCGTATTGAACATTGAAAAATATTTCATAGTTAACCATATCTTCTTCTTTTCGGGTTTTTGTTATCTTAATAATGTTGTGTGTGTTTTTGCTTTAAAAAAGAGGGTTTTTTTTATAACTTATTGAACCAAATATCAACCAATGATCCTGTAACACAATGGATCTACTAATATTCACTGTAATAATAAATATAAGAATCAAAATGTCACTATCTAATTAAGAAATGTGGTATCTATAATATTGAAAACTGTGACAAATTGTTTGGGTAGACGTGACATTGTGGTAATCCTTACATTTACAGTGCAACCTGCTCTAGCGACCACCTCTACATAGAGACCATCTGTACACAAATACTACTAAAAGTAGGTCTCTTGAAATCTACTTACACTTATTTTTACCTGTATATAAAGACCACCTCCATATAAAGACAACTTTTTCCTGGTCTTTTGGGTGGTCTTTATAGACAGGTTTGACTGTATATCCATTTGAATTTAAATTGTAATATTTTGGCCTAACTTTTCTTATCTAGCATCGTGTTTATACATATACAGGTAATGGAAGTCGTCACCAATATGTTCTCCAATGCTTAATTACAAAACCTTTCTTCTCTTGGTACACTGTGTCATCGACCCGTTTCAAGTGAATATTTTAAATGTTATGTTGATAGTTTTGTGATAAACATTCTTGAAGATACTGATTAGTCGAGCATTACTTTAAAATTTGTTTGTGGTGCTGTATGGCAATGCTTATACGATTGTCATGTATTATCAAAGATTGCTTGCCAATTTTAAGGAATATACTCTACTTTTTTGCAGTGATAACACTAATCTATTCGCCATGCTGCACCTAGCGTTTTCATTCATTATCAAATTTTAACAAAAATTAAACCATTCTTAAAGTTAACGTTTGCTTCTAGGGGAAATCTTTAGGCTTCTCTTTTTATAAACTTCAAATTGAAGGATATTTGAGCCGAGTTAACAAGATTAACCATGTCTCTCTGGGACTCTCTACGTAATTCACCAATCATGTTTACTTTAAGACTTTACTACAAACTGCGCAAGTCCAGAACATTGACACTACTACAGATTCTTTTAAAAATGGAAATCCTTCAAGATGTTGTCATATGTTTGTCACGTGAAAAGCCTAAATCATGAAAAGTTATTCCAATTAATAAAAAAAACCAAAACCTCTTCAAATTGTATGAACATGTTTATAATATGCATTCATATATGGCCTTTTATAAAGCAGGGTAATGTGAAGGGTTTTTTTACCAGAAACGGTCATACTTCCAGAAGGCGAAGCCCGAAAACACAAATAAGGCATATAGAACAGTGTGTGCGTTGATAAATTAGATTGATAAAACATAAAATCTCACCGCAGTGTGTGCATGCCGGGAGATTCGATGTTTTATCTCAAGGTCATGTGGTATGTTTTAACTAATCGGGGCGCTGTTACAAAAATGAGGTATAATAATATCATATAATCTTCTTGCAACGATAAAAATTATTTCGTTCCCACGTTCCCATGAAACCATTCTTGTTGTCTCTACTTATTTAATATTACGTTCCCACGAAATGCTTTTTATCTGTACATGTCATCTGCTGGGCTCCGTAAATTTTAAATCTTTGTGTTTAATATTTTGGCTATTAAAAGGTAATACATTATGTTTGTCAGTCAGTCATCATTCGGGTTGGGATGAATTGAATTATATAACGGCCTCTCCGCTGACGTGTCTTACTATTTTATACATGTGTCCTACCAGGGGAATACATACAGACAATTGATTTCCACACATCCATCAATTTTACCGCGTTGACAAGTTTTATTTGCATCAGTTCCTTGCTATGTTTCCTTGCAAATGTTTTTTCTTATTTTGTCATCGGTATGCTATCGTACGAGACATAAGAAGAACTGGAGAACGCCATATATAACATTTTTAAACATATATGTTATTGCCAATGAAAAAATACAGCAATAGTATCAGCGAGGTTTCCTCCGTGCAAAAACAATCAAACATATATACCACATAAAGGAATCATTTTTTCTTGTTTCTCTTTTAATTTGCACGAATCTCCATGTGCGTTTTATAAAGATTTACGACAGTATTAAACATTTTTAAATTTGCCACATCGCTTATACACCATCATACATGGAATCAGAGACACCGTAATTGATTGCAAAATTCAAAGTAGAGAATCGGCTATTACATTGAAAAACATTCGCATTGTTAGAATAATCAACACATCAATAGTAGTTATTATTTGAACAACTTAACCTGATGAAAAATTCATTTCGAAAACAAAAATCTTCAAATATAATTTTTGAATCTTTACATCTACCAAAGAAAGGGGTGTTTTTTCCCTTCCAAAGATGATATGTAAACCGTTGTGCTAGACATTATATTGTGAAACTGAAAAGGGAAAAAATTCACTTTTTCAACCTCTGTAAAGAATTAAAATGTATATGAGTTCTGTAGATAAAAGTGTATAAAAACAATTTATCATTTCAACATGAGTTCTGGTTATGGAGTGTCAAACTAACGTTTTCAGATTTCGTTAACTGGCCACAAAATAACAGTATGAGAGTATGTCTTCATTGATATTAGTACTGCAAAAAATTGATGAAATTATCATACTAAATATTTGGTATATTTTGAGAATTTTACTTGAATTTTTACGAATTGAAGGCAGATTTGTTTAGATTTTGTTCATTTCTAAATACATTAAAAATGAATATCTGTTCATCAAATTTCTTATGTTCCGAGTTTCACCCGGTCTATCTGAGCCACTGCCTAACTACATGTATGTTAGACCGGATTTTGGTTTTGTTGATTTTCTTTACAAACTATGACCGTTTTCAAAGTTTTCATCTAATCGGAAAACCACTCGGGCCTTTCTGTCATAGTGTTTTTCTGAAGTATGACGAAAAGTGGTTTTCCGATTGAGTTTTCATCATGGCACACTATATATCTGGAGAGGAGACATGCATTTCAAGGACTCAAGCTGCACATGTTATACGGAAACATGGAATAACGATTTTAAACAATTTTTATGGCAAGCCAACTTGTCATTTATTCCAGGATCAACGTCGATCAATATTTTACTTCAATTATATAAGATATCTTATTTCGATATATAAGATATCTTATGTAATTTCTATATGAGATATCTGATATAATATATAAGGTATCTTATATAATATATGAGATATCTTGTATGGTATATAAGATATCTTATATAATTTGGTGAAACACGGGATCGATATTCCACTTGGAATATATGTTAAGTTGGCTTGCAATACAATTCGGTGTAATTACAGGACAGAAATATGCATACATTTATATTTAGAATTAAAAAAGGTAAAAAAAACTAAGAAAAGAACTGTCTCATTTCAATAGATAATCATGCATTCGTTCACATTCCTACAAATTACATGTTTGTTCGGATTTGAAAAGAAAAAAAGTAATCTGAAATACATGATAACCAAGCGTTATTCAATAATGATAAGTTGGCAAAAATACCAAACTGAAGGAGAAATAAAGGAAAAACCACACAACACACCACAGTGAGATGACAGGACATGATATGACAGATTTATAGATGTATCGTAGTAAATATGATGATGATGATGAAAGAGGATGTGAAAATCTCAAATATTACAAAAATAACTTGTTATATCTGATTGGTGCAAATATATTCATTTAATACTCTTATTTTGAGTAATTATGTTTAAAGTATATGACTATACATAATTATCACAATCAGTTCTTAGTTGAGAACATCAAAAGAAAAAGAAAAAGAAAGTCAGTATGCCATGTCTATAACAAGTAAAACGTGTTCAGTAAGATCATCGGATAGGCAAAACGACTGAGGGACACTTGTAGACCGAGGAAAGAGAAACTAGGATACACATGTATCAATCGAAATGGGTAGTTTAACGTCTTCAGCGTACCGTAGTGACCATTATAGGAAGACGGAGAAAGAGACAAGAATATACATATACTCTCAGATTCCGTGTTTTCTTTTCTTGGGGGGCACTTTAAATATTTAATTATATTAATATCTCAACAAATTTTAAATGATAATTCCTTTCACTAACATAACATGTTTAATTCATTAACTCAACCCAAATCTATTGACTGAAAGTTTCACACGGTAGTTACGTCAAGTTTACATGTGATAAGAACATCCATGTTTACACTTGGTATAATATTAACAAATCAATAATCCAATACAGTGATCTGTATATGTATACTATCAATCGACCAATTTCAAGAGTGAGCTGTTGTTACATAATTTTTAAATGTTACCTTCATGGTGAAGTTATACTTATCAATTAGAGCACAGTTTGATAACCAGAACGGTCTTTTTATGGCTGCGGAAAGCAAATTCATTTTGGCCTTACAATTTTGTCAGTGGGTCACCACATATATCTTAGACTTACTTAGACTTTCTTTTTACTTTTCACAGCGACCAAATTTCAGATTTCGACGTACAGTTGCATTACAATACTTAGTAACCCCTCATTTGAACGGCGTACAAAATAATTCTGTTACCACTGATATGTTTTGCAACAGACAGCTTATTTGTTTTTATTATATACTGTCCATCTTGTTATATACTTGATTGATATAAGTTGAATTCAAGTGTGTCTTCTAAAAGAATTGCTTTGGTTTATTGAGTTATTGTATGAAAACTGAAATTGTATGAACAACTTCTGTACTCTTGACATTTGAACCTCTGCCCCAAAAACCAACCAAAAGCGAGATTTTAAGAAGAATAATGTCTTTTGATATCACAGATTATTGGTTCTTTCTCTCTTATAGACATTATACTTATTGGTGGTATCTCATACAGAGTATTGGTTCTATCCTCTTATAGACATTATACTTATTGGTGGTATCTCATACAGAGTATTGGTTCTATCCTCTTATAGATATTATACTTATTGGTGGTATCTCATACAGATTATTGGTTCTATCCTCTTATAGATATTATACTTATTGGTGGTATCTCATACAGAGTATTGGTTCTATCCTCTTATAGATATTATACTTATTGGTGGTATATCATACAGATTACTGGTTCTATCCTCTTATAGACATTAAACTTATTGGTGGTATCTCATACAGATTATTGTTTTTTTCTCTTATAGATATTATACTTTTTTATGGTATATTTCAGTTTGTAATCTTGTATTCAGCGACAAGAGTTTTTGAGCGAAAACCAAAATGTGAACGGACGAACGGGCGGAATGATTGCAGTATTACAATATCCTCTCTGCTTTCGCAACTGGGTGGATAATAGTTCGTATGCTATTGAACAATTTACAGATTGGTTTGTTCCTATTTTAAGATATCAATGTTATTTCATATACTTATGAGATCGCAGTCATTGAATCCTACTTTTAGTGAAGTGTTTCATAACCTTCAGAATGTAGGCATAACTGTTTATCTACTCTTCAACGCTTGGCTACAAAAAGAGTGCATACAAGATTTAATGTATAATGCATGTTTGCGTTATTTTGTATTTAAGGGACAGTTGTTTTTGAACAGAACATTACAGATTCAATGTCAACATGGCGTTTAACTCAGGGAACGGAAAACTTCACCTTTTCAACAGGAGAGCTGAGTTCTCGCGGGAATTTAGCTGTTGTAAGATTTCAAACACAAATTAGAAGTATCAGTTTAAATAATTGAAACAAACTTATTATATTCACCTGGGATCAATATTGATCCCAGTATACACGTAAAAAGTAGAAGAAGAATGCAACATCTATTTTAAAAACTAGAAAAAATGTGGAAATTACAATTTATCTATTTCAAGGATACTTTTTCATGGATTTTGTCTGCATTGTTTTATGAAATTTCTGACTACGGCGAAGTATTGCATTGCAATAATAAAGAAACAACTTCAATACTCCTTGATTTGTTTATTCGATTTAATTTCATTGCATTGTACAGAATTGTAAAAAAGAAGAAATTATACAACTACAGTTCGAGTGTGAAGCACAAAAGCAGGTACTTGTATGATTTATGCAATCATTTCGATTATACACCTAAAAGTAATTTATACATTTTGTTAGTCAGTTTTAGTTAATTACAATTTGTCTGTTAAACGAAACCAAACCTTAAGAACCTATACACTATTTTAATTCAATTCACCAGACTTTCGAAACTGCACACTATTAAGTTGGAATATACATAATTTAAACGCTGTAACATTTGAAGTACTCTTGAATTTATTTTAATAATATGCCATTTTTCTACAGAGTTAGTCATATATTAATTGGAATCTTTGTTCATTAGTATTTAAAATATATTGACATACCAACATAAACTTTCTATGTTTGCGGAAACGCCGTTGCATGGGCTCATCCTTCTTTCTGAACTATATCTATTACTTTTCATTTCCCGTTCCTATCGCCGCTTCTCTTCCTGTCCTATCTTTTGGTTTTTCTCCGTTGGTCTTTTGTCGCGATATCGGTGAAATATTCTGGACGTGACGTTAAACCCTAATATAATAATAATAATAATATGTTTGCGAATCTCGTTTCAATAATCTATTAAAGGTAAGATCACACTGTATATTGATACTTAATTAACTGTTCTTAATTGTAGACCACCGAAGTTCATGTTTTATATCTTGATCAACATCTTCCTTATTTTAACGATGTCGAAAGTAAAGAAATTGATGTTAGCGAGGTTTGTATATCCAAAGATGTATATAATAAAAGTGTTAATTTAAATCTAATATTATTATAATAAAAATAAAAATAAAAATTGAAACAACAAACGTGTAACTCTCTTTACAACAACGTCGTTGAAAATAAATACAATTCATTCCGACTTAAATATTATAGTCTCGTTTTCGTGATCGTATGAAATACTGATATATTCAAACAGTTTTGATTTGAAAAATAGTTTTGAAGACAACATTGTCATCCCATGTTTTCGTTTCTGTTGCTACATTTTAATGATTCAACATGAACACTCTGAATACCATGTTATTGAAGCTTAACTTCATTTGCGTGAAGTGTCCTTTATAAAAAGTAAATTATGTTCTGTCTCCGAACTTTCTATTGACTAAGATGACTAATGTTTCTTTGCTCATACCTCGATGAACGTAAAAGCGATATTACATTCATACCCACACTTCGTGATTGATACATTTAAAATCACGTGCAGCTCGATTTGTTGTTGTGCAAATGATTTCACTTACAGTCCGACATACAATAAACAGCTCTTAGTTCTTTCAGTTTAGCGACGTACGAACAGAGCAAATACTCAAAGCTAAAATGAGCCGCGAAGCGGTTCATGAAAAGTTAAACAGTTAGTTCATTTGTTTTCGCAATATTTTATTTTGATTGAATATTGGACAAACACAAAACTAAGGGGCATAATATATGATATATGTATTTACACATTTAAACATTTAAACATCCAGCATTTGTTAATTTCTAAACGAACGCAACTATTTTGAAGCAAAGGCAGTGTTTTAACATTGTAAAGTAAGACCTATATGTTACTATAGTGCTTGCTTTTCAATCAGAGCCCAAATTAATTAATATGCATTTATTTCGTTGTAGAGTCTTAAGAAAGGTGAACCTTTGTTTAGCTTTACACAGAACGACCATGTCATAGACAGAGATTGTTTCCAAGAATTCACAATACGTAATATTCCTACATTTGATTATGTAAGTATTCCTTTAAACGTGTCTATATGTCTGTCTTATATTTTACCTTTATTTGAAGAAAACAATGTGACATAAATGCTTTAAAGCGATCTTGAAAAACGTCTGACGCTATACTGACAAGACAAGTAAAATGTATCGAAAACTTAACATGTAAGATGACAAGCCACTAAATTCTAAATTTCTATATGAAAGTAAAAATCAAATCTTGTTATAAATACTTTAACAAACTGTTAAATGCACTGAAAAAACAACGTTATCACAGATTGATGGAAGAGAACTATATGGATTTAACTCAACCACCAACACCATCTACGTAAAACAAGATCTTGATTACGACACGTTGAAATGTGATTTCAAGTTTGGAGGAGGAAAGAAAGATCTGATATTTGAACTACTGGTAAGTTATTTTGTATTGTTGTTGTAGAACTCTGCTTGTGTTATTGAAATGGTATGTTGTTTTTATTACGATGAATATGAAGTTCTTGTTGTTGTTGTTTTTGTTGTTGTTGTTGTTGTTGTTGTTGTTGTTGTTGTTGTTGTTGTTGTTGTTGTTGTTGTT
>JAUMGZ010194030.1:0-13003 GCA_032359645.1 Pododesmus macrochisma | reverse complement strand
GTATGAAGTTTGATCCAATGGACATCGTTCCGACAAGAGCAAAACTTAAAACTCCGCCACAAATAGCACTCTGTAAACCGAGAAGTAAGATTTTTATTAAATAGGAAACATAATTGTTTGTTTAATAAGAGCTTAACGTCACTTTCAGAGTATTTCACCTATATCGTGTCAAAAGACCCAAGGAGAAAAAGCAAACGACTGGACAGGAAGAGAAGCAGCGGCAGGAACGGGAAAACAAAGCAAAAGATATACTTCAGAATGAAGGATGAAACCGTGCAACGGCGTTTCCACTAAATTGGAAACATAAAAATATTAACTTTATGACGTAAGTTCAATCCTCGAAATGTAAAATTTGAGGCAAAATCTGGTTTCACGATGTAGTGAAAGTTTCCTGCTACACGTGTGTCATCCGCAATAAGGTGTCATTGTTTGTTTATTTAAGTAGGGCTTAACTTCACTTGCAGAGGGAAACATTTTATCAATACTATGACAAAAGACCAAAGAGAACAATCCCATCTATATCATAGGAAGAGAGAAGCTGCAACAGGAACGGGAAATGAAAGCAATAGTGATAATACTAAAAGACGCATCCGTT
The DNA here is from genome assembly GCA_032359645.1 of Pododesmus macrochisma. Lineage (NCBI taxonomy): Eukaryota > Metazoa > Mollusca > Bivalvia > Pectinida > Anomiidae > Pododesmus > Pododesmus macrochisma. Next base: position 12,408 of record JAUMGZ010194030.1, on the reverse strand, counting down.
TCTGCCTATTTTAATATATTGAAATTTACACGGGGATCTCGGCGGGCCAGGGGGTTAATTTCAATGTACACGGGACCGTCAGATAAGCGTCCTCCCACAAAGATGTACAGATATTTTTGTGGGTCTATCTTTTAACTTGTCGGACTTGGATTACCCTATCAGGAACGGAACTCCCGCCAGCATAGCAAGGCGGCAGGCAATTCGAAATGGCAACATTATCAAAGTGAATACGACAAACCGAGATGCATTTCTATGTAATATATTTCAAATATGTATGCACAGTCGAAAAATAAAAACTACCCAGTTTAACTAGTGTATCCTTGTGAGGTTGTTTACAAACAACCCAGTCCTCGTCATTAAACGATATATTTGTTTGGTTTATTATGGTTTTACGTTACCACATGAAATGTTCGCTGATATTGAGGAGAAAAACCAAAGGCGATAACTCCAATGACAAGGCAGAAAGAAAAGCGGCAGTAAGAACAATGTTGTTAAACAATAGGAGTTGAAGGAAAATTAGGATAAGCACATACAAGGCAATTTCTCCTACTTGTGCAGAATGGACTTGCATGTATATGTACCAGGAAAATAAGCTCCGGTAAGCAAACACGCACATGTCCAGGTCATTGGGGCACTGACACGTCTATCGCAAGGAGGTGACACTTGTTGAGCAAAGGGAAGCTGACCAGTACAAATGGTCAGATTTTCACATTATCAATTAATTAAAATATGTCAATTCCTTCAAATGTAAGTGTTGATGAACGAAGTGTCGGACGGGGCGTGCATTTATACATATTATACGCCCACAAACATGAAAACCAACATTATATACGAAATAATGTGATGCACTATAAATGGTTTTGCTATACCTGTATTGAAAAGTGCACATCTTCTTGACAATAACAATTGTAATAAGATTGTAAGCTTAAGGTCAAGGCAAACCGTGTCATTTTCGGGGAATATAGAAACCTAGTCGATTATCCCCCACCCATCCCCAAAGAAGAAAAAAATAAAAATACACACTGATTTATATTCGTTTTACGTGTGATATTGATGTTTCTTACCTTTGCATCTGCCCATGGGAATGTCATTCCCAGAAGAAAAACTCCCACTAATGGTCCAGATGTGGCAGCGAGAGTACCAATAGTTATCTTAAACATTAAAAAATTAAATACACGGAGCGTATATGCAATATCTATTTGTCAGAAATATAAATCATCTTGTCAGGTATATAGAATAATTGTTAGGTACATGTTATTACGTCCACTCATTATACATATATATAACGTGTCTACTAAATAAATGCTGAGCAATTCAATTCCCAAACAAGTTTTTTTATTACTTGATAAGTCGATGTGCATGCTACAAAACAGATTGAATGTGTTTTTTTTTATTATTTTATCTCCTTTTACTAGTAACAATGCTCCTTTTTACTTTAACGACAACCTTAGGTTCAGAACTCATTATCACATTTCGTGGCAGATGAAACATGCATAGATGGAAACACTTACTCTTTCGCAGACACCTGGTTTTGCTTCTAGCTATATGTGTTGAATAGAGGCCCGAAATGTTCCCTTCTTTAGTTAAATGTAATACTTGTATATTTTGTTCTTTTTTCTGTAAGCGTCCCTTTCATTTGCCAATGTCCATGAACTTACGACTTAAGAATATTGTCTTGTTTTTTCTTATTTACAACTTTAAAGGCGGTATAGTGAAACATGTATTAAAGTATGCAAACAATTGTGTTTCGGTTTTGTGTTATAAATATTAGTTTTACATGAATTTACTATAACTTGGTATAAACATTAAAGTCTAAACAAATGTTTCAGTGTAAATTGCATATGTACACTTCCTATTGTGGAGGATGTTCAGAATTGTGTAATCAAGAACGCCTAGTTTTTAATTGATTCTTTTGTAAACTGCATGTATATTTTACAATATTTGAGATGTGTATTTCTATTTGGATACATTGGATTTTTTATTTTTGCGGGGATGGGGGTGGGGGTTGATTTGCCAATACAGCCACACAGTAAATGTGTCTTAGGATCAATCGAAAGCGTATCTTAGTTATAAAACCAAAGCAGAGAACCAGTATCACCATTTCCGTAATTCTACATTGTAATTGGGCCTGGAATATAATTTTAAATAAAAATTACATGAATGTTATGTATATTTATTGACGTTAACGGGTGTTCTTTATTAAATTATTTATCAAGGTGTTAATTTAATTTGTTTGTTGTCATTGAAGCACATCTATCCTTTTTATTCAATTCAGTTAACCATCGACGTATTATATTATGTTAAAGTGTATAAAGAAGATAACTCTTATTACATGCAAATACATTTACTACGTCTATAAGGTTTGAATTTGAAATATAAATTGTTGGTGTTTTTTTATAGTTCATTTATATATTTTCACCACCAAACAAATTGAAAAGCATAAATGCAATACCATTCTGTGTCGGTGTAATTTTCTAGAATGTATTATGCCAAAATGGTGTCTTTAATGTTTTCTTTTAAATTGACCTTGTTTACTTTTAGTACAATTTAAATCCTTAATATGCTGACAACCTATTATTTTGTGTTTGAAAAGTATATTTTACTAAAAGCATAATAAATAAATTTTAAGAAATCGTATCGAGAAATGATTACGGTGGCATATAACAAAGATCGAGTTTTACTCTATTTAGGTTTATTTATGATTGTCACATTAAAATACCCAATATAATCTAAAATAATAAATATAATAACTTAATCAACTAACCATTTATAACACTTTCCTTACATTAGTAGGTCTTACTTGACTAGTAAGCAGACTATTAGTAAATACAGTGCAATTCTCGTGCAAACGTTCCACACGTCTATATCAGCCCTGACACAGTTCACTATTTCAAAGCACAGGTAAAATCGTATCATGATACACCTATATCAATAAATAGGCTCTCTCCGATAACATAACAAAACAGCACTGTCTAAATATCTGCCCGAGAAATAACCACGTGTAGACGATTAGGGAATGTTTCCTTGTTTTTGGTACGAAAGTTGAAGCGTTATGCGCATGTCCAAATTCAACGCCTGTAAATCTTTAATATTCGCCCCAAATCATAAATGTTGTTTTTTTTAATATGGTACATTTGTGAAGATAAATGAGTTTCAGGTTTAATTAACGAAAATTAACTAACTTTTCAAGCTTAATAAAAATAACCATTTTGAAAATAAATTAATAAACAACTAAAAAGTACTATTTGTTAGTGTGCATGTCACTTTAGGCTGTTTAATCAAAAATAAATTGAAGAACATAAACTTATATAAAATGCACATACTAGATATAGATTTAAAATATTTCAATATTATTGATAGGTAAGATACCAGGTTTCAAGCCAGTGAAATATCCTGACCGGACATAATCTATCATTAGTATGCAGACGAAGTTAGGGTACACAGCAGTGTAATTAGGCGGTAGAAAATTTTAGTGTAAGTTTGAGTTGCATGTATCAAGCTTTGGGTTGTATTGTATATTGCAATGTTATGACCTTACTCTGATGTATACCTTTCTTACTTTCGACTAATTACACGGACAACATGTCAGTATTCTTGTCGCGACAATTCTTACCTGCGTTATTGAATTCTTACCTGCGTTATTATTGAATTCTTACCTGCGTTATTGTACCTTTGAGATTCATTGCAAGAAAAGCTAAACCCACAATCACTATACCCGTTATGATAACTGAAAGATGAACCAAGAATAAATTTCTAATATACTTTAAAAGCAACAGAGGTACTTTGCGATCTGACATGACATTTCTAAGTATCGACGACTTCCGAATAAACCCCGTTGCTTTAATGGAAACATATTTACTTTTCTTTTAAATAAGATGTATACATTGAAAGCCGCGCGGAGCAAGAGCACGTATAACAGAATAATACATATAACTTCTTATTATCACTACTCAAATTAAGGGCCAAAAACAGGATTAGTGGAATAATCAGAACGTAAGGTATTGACACAGAAACAATAGCCACATCACAACAAGTCAGCACCAAAATAAAAAGGAAATGATTTGGCGACACAACTTATTACATATCGAAACGTATATTGGAGAAAGAAAGTCGGGTTAAAGTCGAATTATTAAAATCTCTTCTTTAAAAATGTTAATTTTATACGTTCAAACTGTCTGGGAAAATAATCCTATTCATAACAATATTAAAGTCTATTTTAGCTTTAATTAAAATAAATAGTTAACATCATACTTTTAAAAATATATACGACACAAATATACTACAAATTGAAAAGAATATTATGCTTTTGATCGCATTAGTTTTTCAGATCTTGTATTAATAAATTAACAATAACTACCGCTAAACACAAATTTTATAAATCTTAAATAAAAACGATTATTTAAACACTTACCAATAAGCTTTGTGATTTTTGCGCCGTTTTTTACAGGAGTATTTTGAAAATATGGTTGAATGAGATCAGTCCAAACTAAGGCAGAAATCGCACTGAGTCCTGATGATAAAGTGCTGAAAGCACATTTTATTAGTATAAATATAGTAATATGGTTATACGAGATACTTCCTGTTTTAAACTATAATACTAAGATTCAATTGCTTAAGTATTGTATGTTGTAAGTGTTTTCTTGGCAAGACCATTTTTTTTATACTATTGTTGGGGTGTGGTTTTGTCCTTCAATAACATAAGAATGTTTTCTCTCTCTCTCTCTCTCACACACACACACACACACACAGCTTCGTAGCTTAACTGTATTGGGGTCTTGTCTATTCTAAATACATTTTACCCTACGAGACTGTCGATGATGTCATAATTGTACATCGTAGCGTGACTTTTGGTCAATTGCGAAGTCCTCTCACTCATTCAGTTAGTTTGATGTCATTTGTAGATACCCGTCACAGTTTGCTAGTGTATTCAGGTAGTTGCTTTTTAATAAAGCTTCTGTTTGCGATATCCTTTGATATGTAAGTTCAATTGCTTCTAATTTTATGAGACTGCAATTCCTTTTTCTTTGTCATTTATCGAAAATATTAATCATTCAGTAAACCCATAGAAACATTTAGTATCAGTACATGTGGTCTAATTACCTGAGCGTTGCGCTGAACAAGGCCGCCATGAATACCCCAACAAGACCAGGAATAAAGGACAACTGATTCACTACAAAGTATGGCACTAGCTGTATAAATATAAATATTATAAGTTTTGTTTTATAAATTAACGATATTTTTGTCTATATAGCATTGAAAGTAAAGCAAAAATCTTTGTTGAAGAAGCTGGACAATACATCTTTAACAAGAAACTATCAAACCGATAAAATCTACAATACAATCGTAACATTATGTGTCCGTATTTCACCAAGATTCGTCGTTAATTGTTTTTCTAAAATTATGTCAACTTTTAACTTAGGTTCTATTGAATAGTCAATTTATATGTTATATTTCGTACCACTGTGTGTCCGTATTCTGAATTAAAGTCTTCTCAACAACATGTCGAAATACATTATGACATCAATTCTTTTCACTACGGATAAAGTGATCATAATTCTTTCGAATATTTTTGAGAAATAATGTAATGCGGTTTTGTGTATGTTTTTTTTTAGTTTAGACACTGGGTGACATATGTGTAGCAAATAACGCTTACAATAACTCGATTCCCTGGTTTCGTTCCTAGTTGTTTAATAGAAGTTCATGATGTCTCCTATTTTAGTTAATAAATATATGTTTGGTTAGTTTTTATGTGTGCGTCCAACGGTTACCTTTTGTTTGCCCATGTCCATGGACTTGCGGCCTATGAATAAGGTCTTGACTTTTCGTATTTACTACTTAACAACTTCTTTAGATATTGATTATAAATTGATGTGAGCTGTTATAACAAGCCTACACCAAGACTACTTGTTTCATGTCGAGGTCGGAAGGTTTATATCTTAAAGACCGGTTAAAACACACGAAAACAAGCCTACACCAAGACTATTTGTTTCCTGTCGAGGTCGGAAGGTTTATATCTAGGTTGGGAGGTTTGAGGGTCTCGGTGACATCGGAGATTGCTTGAGTGGCTTTTTGTTCCTGGTACGACCACCAAAGTCAGGTATATTAAAGGGTAGAGGCTAGACAAAGTTAAGCTCGTCCTTCGAAAGGAATGCTATGCTGGCGGTCCCGTGTACACGGATTTAAAGAGAGAGAGAGAGAGAGAGAGAGAGAGGTGGGGGTGGGGGTTACACTTTTTACAAGATGTTAAAATATAGATCAATTGATATAATGTTATTCTTGGTTCATATTCAGTAGGGGTGTTGTGAACTCGCTTAATAGTGAATAAATGCAACTATTACATGTAACACTGAAACACTAACTAAACAATAAAAGTGGAGAATATCGTTTATCTGAATTTTTTTTACCTGATTTGGACTTTCTATTTGTCCGTCAAGAAACGGATCACATCCCCTGTGATAATAATGGGAGAATAGAACTAAGCCAACCAGCGACATCAGTCCCTCCAACAGTATAGCTGCGGGAATGTTAGCCAGCACAGCTCTGTTAAACGAAAAAAAGCACTGTACAGGGAATGTCAGCTAGCACATCTATGTTAAACGATAAAAACAATGTACACTGTTAACCAGTTGCTAAATACGTTACAATTAATTTTTAAAAAACAAATTAAAAAAATATTACACAAAATGTTCATATGAGCAATGACTTGACAGGTTAACTATATTAAATGTTAGCTAATCTAATCAAATTTCGAGTCCTAATATGTAGCGTTTGTAAGTAGAATATCGTTAAGGTGTGGCGGGCCTCTAGCTCTAATTTGGTTTTTAGTTAGCGATGTCACTAAAATATGTTCAAAGTAACATACACAAATTTACTAATTGGATTGTGTGTTCAAACTGTTACGTATATCCTTTCACCTTAATATGGTTCGTTGAGATTGGGTCCACACACCACAAGCATTTAAAACCGGGAAGAAAATACCTTGTTTACATCAAATCATGACTGACAAGTGCACAAGAGATACCGCGAAATATATACATGATTAAATGACAGTCCTGACTGAATTAAAACATACTTTTTGGGTTTGTGTTAAGGGCGTATTGTCCGATCAACAGCTAAGGTTATTTACGGACATGCCAGTTTTATTTGTGAAGGAAACCGGAGTACCGGGAGTAAACCACCGATCTACGGCAAGTCACTGGCAACTTTCTCACACTAGCACGCCCCAGACGGGAATCGAACTAGGAGGTGAAAGGCTCTTATGATTAAAAGTCGGCGATTTTAACCACTAGGCCACCGCGGCCCCTTGACAATATGAACAATTCAATAAAATAAATCATTTATCTGGTATGTTGACATACTTTTTGGCTTCCTTTACTGATGAAGTAGAACATATTCGTTGAACACCTGATTGACTTATACCATTCCCAATCCATGACGTTATTGTTCCAAGGGTAACTGCCCATAACGTTTGTCTTGTAGTTGGATCGGGGTTTATGCTATAATCAGAATATTTATAACTTGAAGTAAGCATACCCGCCTGAAGTAAAGGTATTTGATAACACTGAAAACAGCAACATACATCTAAGGAAAGTGATATAATTATTTAGTTGAAAACATAAAATTATGCTGTTTTACGTACCAATATGCACGAAAATATAAAGTTGTGTTAGATGTAAGTGGGAAACATTGATCAGAAGATAACTTTCGGAGAGAGCACGTTGCAAAATAGAAGGGTTTGTCACAAAACAAAAGTTTTTTTCTCACTTTTTCTATTTTTGTTTTATAATTGTTATTGATAAATATGAATATGAATACATCACAGTAATAAACAATCTCTTTCTCACAAACGTGCTCACCTTTTTATCAAAATTGCATACATGTCAGTAATTACAGGGGTACCTATGTATCCGATTACATTAAATGTTATAACGTAATATGGTTATAATGTATATTGGTATTTTAAAAACAGAAATATCTACATTTACTTCGATATTAAATCGCAAAATATCTTGTGTTCAATCATTTTAAGTACTCATCATTACAGGAAGAAATAAAAAGGACTTAACATATACATTGTTTTGTTTGTTTGATTTACTTATGTGATACTGACTGATAGCAGGTACACATCTTAGGAAGAGTATTACACATAATCCAAAGGTACATGTATGTATTACATGTATCATAACAGGTACACATCTTAGTAAGAGTATAACAAATGTGTGTGTGTGTGTGTGTGTGTGTGTGTGTGTGTGTGTGTGTGTGTTAAGGCCTTTTTGGCCGATCAACAGCTAAGGTCATTTACAGACGTGCCAGTTTTACTGATGGAGGAAACGGAGTACCCGGAGTAAACCACCGACCTACGGCAAGTCACTGGCAACTTTCTCACACTAAGCCGCCCCGAACGGGAATCGAACCTAGGAGATGAAAGGCTCTTATGATTACAAGTCGGCGACTTTAACCACTAGGCCACCGGTAAAACAAATAAACCAACGTACATGTTTGTATTACATGTATCATCAACGAAATATCAACTATGTTTTACTTTCATATTTTGATATAAGAATGTAATGATGTCTTACTTTAGAAATTCCACTCGTTTCGCCTCTAAACATCTATGCCACACCTCGGCCAACCCTCCGTCTTCATTTATACTCTATGAACAGTAGAATGTTACTTAAGCAAACATAAAAACTTAAAGCGACAATAACTTAAAGTAGGAAATATGAAAACCAAGACGATATTAAAGATACGTAAGCCCATGGGCACGGGAAAATAAAAGGAAATCGCAGGACGCACACAGAAACATTGACAAACTAAAAGCCGCATCAAACAATTCAGCAAAAAGAATAAAACGAACTCAATGGACGTCACAACAATCCCCAAGACTAGTTATCATTGTAAACCGGCTTGAGTCGGTCAACTTGCATGCAGGAAACCAGGTGGTGTGGTCAAATTCGGATAATGGGCATTAACCTTCCCACTTTACGCATGAGACAATTAGTCTTAAGTATATATACATACATTCAAAACTTTTAACACGTCATACCACTGTCAATCATCTTGAGAACCAACCGCTCAAATCAATTGCCTATGAAAATATCAACTGTAAAACATATTTACAAATGGCAATTGGAACACATGAAAATTGGACATAGCCAAGCAGCATAAAGCTGAAAATACAATTATTACTAAAAAAGGGAACATCATGAAACTCTATTCAAAAAGAGGTTCATATGGTGTTTGGTTGAAACAGGCCTATCATTTTATTTATGGCCAATATTTTTTACTAATTGATAGTTTGTCAAAACGGCTTTATTTTGGCACCCTAGATCTAGAGCCCGCTGCAGGTCAAACCCCATCATTTGGATCAACTCTTGCTTCACTTCCCCGGACAGCGGTGTAGTTTTAATAGCATTACTACCCGTTAAAAGTCCCGTTATTCTCATGCACACGCATATAAGCAATGGCTAAATTCACTGTTTCTCGTGCTGAGGTAACATCGTATCCTTATACACCTATATCAGTGAATGAACTCTGCCCGATAACATAAACATAAAACACCAACACTATCTAAATATGTATCTCGAACAATATCCATGTGAAGAAGATTTTGAGGTGCTTCTCTTCCTGTCCTATCTTTTGGTTTTTCTCCTTTGGTCTTTTGACGCGATATCGGTGAAATATTCTGGAAATGACGTTAAGCCCTTATTAATCATTAATCATTAATGAACGACTGTCCGTCATTTATAATTCGCCCCGAATTATAAGTTTTTATTGTTTTTGAAATTTGGTAACTTTGTGAAGATACATGAGGTTAAATTAACGAAAAGTTACTAACTTCACATGCTTTATAAAATACCCATTTTGAAACTAAATGAAAAACAAAGCAATAATTACTTTGCGTTCGGGTGCATTTATTTTTAACTATTGTCTAAATGAATTTCAAACACAGCTATCAAAACGGCTGTTTCTTATTCCGTGTTCGTGTCTCTGGATCGCGATAACTACTTGTTTTGTGTTCATACGCAGACGTCGTCTATCACGGATGATTCCAAATATGAACAAGCGTACTTATACTGACAAAAAATCATAGGAGAAAAAGGCCCCACAACTTGTTACGATTGAACATCGGGTTTCAATCTCATTATCTCATTCTTGTAAGTTAATTTTCAGATTTTAAAAATTATTTAACTGGAGTGAGATAATACCCGCTACTATGTAGTTTAACGTAATGTAGAGAAACTTGGCTTGGGCAAGATGAGTTTTATTTCAGTTCTGTATTTTTATGAAGGATTTTATTAAAGATCTTTGATAAATCCCCTTTTTTGTATTTATAATATTCTCATTTTGTAATGTATACATTTTTGCAATACTTTACAGATTTATTACGATTTACAGACCTGATCAATTGTATTTTGTGAAATGATAACTCTGTTGTAACTAAACAGCTGGTGACTGTTTAAAGCATCAATATTGACATTCCTATACATACGAGTTATTTCCCTTCCATCACTGAATGACAGCCTTTCCAATACACTAATTAACCCCAATAACATAACAGGAGTTAAATGATTGCATATATACGTAGTAACCTCGGGGCATGGAGAAGCAAGTATGTTAAAGGCGTGACCAAAGGTTCATATTATGTTGCTCTTTTAATCAATTAGTAGCACACTTTAGCAGGCATTTTAACTTGTAAAGAAAACACAAATACAATCTGAATCATGCCTCCAATAAATATGAAATTTACATTTGTATAAGATGAACGAGCAAATACTATATGCGTTACACACCCGTCCCAAACTTCAGATCTGGCTTCGAAGTAGCCATTATTAATGGACGTTACAGAGAAAATGAATTTAGAATAGACAAGACCTCGGTAAATCAAAGCTAAAACAAGCCAAAGAATGGGGAGGGGAAAATTCATGATGGTAAAGATGGACAAAACTAAGTAAGGTTTGTTCACGTCTTTAAACACATGGATAATATTCACCTCGAAGACGCAGATACAGGTGTTCTATTTAAAATGGCAGGGTAGGTCACTAGGGTATTAAAAGGTCTACTAATCAAACACCATTTGAAAGTATAAGGTTTTTTAAAAACAAAAATGCCACTCGTTGTTTTTAACTTTTTTATTTCAGTTTTAGAAATTTTAGCAACATTTGGAAGGAGCACTATTTAAAAAGAGTGTTTCTTAGCTGTTAAAAAGACTTAGGCGCCAAAATGAGACAAAATGGACAATACTCAACATCAAGGGTTATGGGTAAAAAACAAACGGTTTTTAAGAAAAAAACAAGAAGAAATGAGATCATCCTGCACAAACACCTTTACATCAATACAAACAGGAAGAAAATTGAAATGGTGCGCATGAAATTTCATTCTTATCTACATGTATCTAAACATTTGTTTATTACTGACACAGTTCATGAAATAATATCAAAATGTCCCGAATAAGTTTTCTTACCTTAACCAAAATAGTTATGATCCCTGTAATCATAATGATGAACTGAAACACATCTGTCCATATAACAGCTTTCATACCACCCTTAAAAACCAACCATGAACAATAAATATTCAAAATAACATAACTACAACACTTTCTTATTAACTTGAAAAATCATTGCGTCACATCTTGCAGTATTTTTAAATTACTGAAAATTCAGCCAAAATACAGCTATTATTTCCGGATTATCTGTGTTTTTTTTTTGTTTAAAATGTTTCCTAGGTTTACTTTAACTGTTATATCTTGGTAATAAATATTGGGTTTAAGGTTTATTCCATCCGCCCACTGGCACGATGAAGATCCCCATGTAAAGTTTGAAAGAAGAATAGGCGGAAACGCCGTTGCATGGGATCATCCTTCTTTCTGAACTATCTCTATTCCTTTAGTTTCCCGTTCTTGCCGCCGCTTCTCTTCCTGTCCTATCTTTTAGTGTTTCTTTTTTTGTCTTTTGTCACAATATCGGTGAAAGATTCATGACGTGACGTTACGCCCTAAATAAACAAACAAATAAACTAGTGTTGTGTATTTTTAACTATGTTTTATCTAATAATTCTTATTTAAATGGAACGTCCTTGGTCAGAATTTTAATAATGCTCATTTTCCAGAGTATAAACATACACATGCATTTTAAATAAGATAATAAAACAAACTTACAAGCATTGTGTAAATCACAACGACACACGACACTGACAAAATGGACGCCCATTTGGGGAAACCAGCCGCTGTAAAAGAGTAAATATTCCTACATCAAGGTTCCTAGGAAATACTCACTTTGAATTGTGCTGGGTGACCGTCCTTAGTCGGTCCGCATGGATAACTAGTCTTGACGTTTGTTGTGATGTCAATTGAATTAATTACATTCCGGTGCTTCATTGTTTGACGCAGTTATTGTTTGTTTGTCAATG